>VDFB02077995.1:66954-197823 GCA_007258455.2 Sequoia sempervirens
ATTAATAAAAACATATATAAATATTAATATAACTTTATAACTATATTATAGTTAATTATAATATTAGATAACTATTATAACTTAACATATATAGATTAGCAGTTATATATATATATATAATAGTATAGATTAGTTATTAATAATAAATTAGTTATTATATATATATTAATTAGTTACTAATAATATTATTATAGTATAGTTGTATATAGTTCATATGTTTAATAAAATAAATATAATTATTATATACATATGGTATTTTATAATTTATATAATAATATTATTATTATTAATAACTATTTTATTATAATTATAAATATATTGATTTTATAATAAGTATATGATATATAATATTAATTTATAATATAGTTACCAATAATATATTATATATAATATAATATTATGTATAAATATAATTATGTTATTATTAATATATATAATGTTAATATTATTGTTATTAAGGATAAAATTATATAAATTAATATTATAGTTATTAATGATAAAATTATAATATAGAATGATAATGTTAACATATTATATTATAGTTATTTATAATAAATATATTATATAATATATATTAATTATAGTGAGCTTCAAAGGTTTTGTATATATATAGAGAGAGAGAGAGAGTAGAAGGTAAAGCTCCAAGCTTTGTGAGTGAAACAACATAGGGAAAGCTATGGTAAAAACATAGCAGAGAGGATGCAACAAATGGATCATGAGTAGGCTCTCACACAAAATGGGGGGCTTAAAAATAGTAAAATTATATTAATGATTAGATATATTATCTATATATCATTTATTATATTTATTTATATTTATATTATATGTACAATAATATGTTATTTATTATGTACTATATATTATATAAAACATTATTTATATATTGTATAATATAATATAAATATAAATATAAATATAATAAATATAAATAATATAATATAATATATATTATATAGCATACAATATAAATATAAATACAAATATAATATAATATAATATATTGTATAATATTCTATAAATAATTTTTAATATATTTATATATTTATATTATATATTATATAATTTTTAAATATAAATAAAATAAATAATATATAAATTATATTTATAATTTGGACAATTTATTTATAATAAATTTTTATTAATCTACCCTAATGTAGTGATTACTTCTAATTATAAGTTAAGCCATCCTAATCAAACCAGAAAAAAGCCCAACATTAGGTTAAAGGAAGCCTATGTTTGGTGAGTTCATTTGTAGGTGGTAGTACATGCAAAAGTCAGGAAATTAAATTTACTATGTAGCAATTAATTTGCAAGGGATTGTTGGTGAAAGTGGAGAGGATAATGGAGGCCATGCATCCCAAACAATCAGATCAAATCAATAAAGAATTTGTAATAGATTTTGAACGAATTTAATTAAGTTTAGACATTGCACAAGATCTGAAATCCCAAAACTATAAAAATATATTTAAATTTATAAAAAGTCATTAAATAATTCAAATCTATGAGCTTTTTTTCTCACGTATATTTTTCAGTACTAGAGTTGGCAGGTGTAATATGGTTTATCTCAGATATCTTATACCATGAAATTGTTGACAAATCCTGCGATAAAAAAAAAAGACGGACATGATCCATTCAATCATCTTGCATGCCCTATCTAAAACTCCTTACCGTCAATGTATAACATGAATTTGGTGAAGTGCACACAGGGAATCCCTTCAGCATAATTAACTATTTTCTTTAAATCAATAAGTAGATAGACAATGGCACTCATTTCTTAAATTACTTAGTAACATGATAAAAATTCATACCCACAATTAATCGGTAAACCAATAAATACTGACATTCATAACTAATCAGTAAGTTAGATAAACACTCTAATTATTTTTTGTATTGAGCAAATGCATTTACAAAGAATAAAAAGCAGTGAAAAAATTACAAAGAGAAATTGTACCCAATGAGGAAACATTACACCATAAAGAGTTGTACAAACTACCACAGCTTGAAAAAACAAGACAAATATGCACAACTTAAACCATATAATTTTTTTATGGTTATTCACATAGTTTTTAATAAATTGATCAATGCACACACAATTTTTTAATCTTTAGTAAACATTTTCATCCTCAAAATTTTAACCAGTAAATTGATAAACACCCACAACCATTGGAAGTGTTGTATCAAGCTTAGAACAGTGCTAGGCCAAGAAGCGCTTTAGCTATTCATAAGGGGCTTGCAAACATTCCATTCCCATGGTGTTGCTCCATCTTACCAACTAAATATAGTGTACTAGATAGTGGATAACTAGTTAATTGAAAATTATTAGTTACTCATGATTTTTTGGAATAATGCAAACTTGGAGTTTTTTTGAGGAACCGAGAGGGTAGGTTGCTAACAAAAATTAGTGTAGGTTGTTTCATCAATACCCACCAACTAAAATATCAATGGAAGAATTATGTGGTTCATGCCTTGGACTATGTAATGTGCAATGTAGTAATTCAATCAACACGTGGCTCCAAAGCCATCAACCTTGAAAGTTGCATAATCTTCAAATACGAGTTATCAAGGGTTGAGTAAAATGCATTTCAACAATTTAGAGTTTGGACTAGTGAAGTACATTTAGTGTCACCCTTTTGCCAGAGGTGCGAGGATGCACATTAGTAAGTATTTACTTAATCTAATACTAGAAAAATGTTTAATGTGGTGTTTATATTGAGAAGGATCCTTGAGATTTTGAGCTTGAGCTTGTAGAACTTAGTTTTCAATAGTGTCTCACAGGGATGCGCCCCCCAAAAAAACTCACATTTTTAGGATGAGGACATTTGAGAGACTTGGGGACTTTAAGGGATGTCACCACGCTACTAGTGCCTCTATCTCCAAAATTTTGTCAAGATATTGGTGATGTTGGGACATCCTCAAAACATTTGAGAGACTCCTAGGAGTCTTCTGACTATCTCAGGGACACCTAGGAGTCTCCTTCAATCAGATGACCAAAAAATAATTTAAAAAAAAATCTTTGAACTCTGTGCTCAATGTTTAATTCTAAGGGTCTATGGGCTCCACCCAAACCCCACAAGCTCTATAAAAATTCCTCCTATCCTCATTTTAATTCACAAAAAAAATCAACAAGAAGTTAATAGTGTGAGTGTGAGAGTGAGAGTTGCAAGTGTAAGGTGAAAGAGTGAGAATAAAGAGCAAGAGGGTTGAAGAGGAGCAAGAAGAAGAGAAAGAAGAGGAGTGACACAAAGTTAATGTTCACTTAAAAATTATTCAAATGTTTAAAACTAGTTTGCAAAGTTTCATTTGTAATTCTTAAACATATTGAATTTAACTAAAAATAATGAAGATAAAAGAACTAAAGAAGATTAAAATTGTAAAATAATAAGATATAAAATATAAACTATGTTGAAGTAAAAATACAAAATATTATTTAATATTATATAAATGTGGACACGAAAAAAGTAACCCTTTTCTTATGTATGTCCCTCCTTGTGCTTATTTGGCTTGATTTTACCTTGATTTAATGTTGTAATATGGCCCACATATTCACATTAGGTCTTGAATCTTTATGATCTCTAAGACTTTATGATGTCTTGTAAAGGTGTTGTGAAGTGTTGAAAGACATTTTCTCACTTTTCTAGACTCTTCTTATTATAATTCACTTGTACATAGTACCCCCTTTTTTATCACTTACCAAGTCTTATTCTAAAGTGTTGTAAAGTCTTGTAACAAACTTTCACACTTTTATAGAATTTTCATCACCAAATATATCTTTCTTATACTTTATTTGGCCCTTTTATGCACTTACATGCCTTAATTAAGTGTATTTTTTAGTACAAACTCGACAAACAACATTAAAGACAACTTAATTCCCGAAACCCAATCATATGCCTTGAGTGGGACCCATTCACCCAGGGTGGCGAATGAGTCCCTTTTGGCACAAAATTCAAAATAAATTCAAATTACTAGTGGATTTTTATTCCTAAAGACCTTAGAAGCTTGGCTTGTGATGTATTTTTAAGAAATTAGGGTATAATTGTGTATAAATACATTATTTTCTATTCATTTTAACCCCCATTCATCCAAGTATTCATTCTTGCATTCAATTCATTTAAGCATTCACTTAAGCATCATAGCATCATTCAATCAAGCAATTATCAAGCATCTTGGAGCAACCATTGACATATCTTTAGACTTCAACAAAAAGGGTTTGGTGTGTCTATGACATTTGCATGTTATTTGTTCATCATTCTCTTCTCATTTCATGTAATTTTCATAGGGTTTGATTACCAAAGTGGGGTTTGACCAAGGCAAACCCCTATACTCTAACCCTCAACCATATTTCCCCTCTTTGCATGTGTTTTTGCAGGTCTTGTAAGTAGATTTTTCAAGGATAAAGGTGTTGAAAAGTGGTCAATAAGTCATCTAAGTCATCATAGTCAACATAACCCTAATTGGAGCTTGAAGACCTTTCTCAGCCCGTTTTCTGCAGATTTAGATTCAACAACCCAACAAGCAGAAAAGTGTAGACTAGGACCCACAAAGTTGACCTTTGACTTTGAAAATTTTTGTAGATGGATTGATTTTCCATTAGTGGTGAATGAGTCCCACTGCTAGATTGGAAAAATTATATTTTTCTACAGTTTTGTGTTCCCGACACCCCGAAACCTGTTCTAATATATTTTACTAGAAGCATGACTAATTCACCATCTGTGGCGAATGAGTCCCAGTGGGAATCAACATTGAATTTTGTAGCATTCCAGAACCTTCCCATATCTACTTCCAACCTCCAGGTGCACCCAGGCTTTCAGTTTCATTCAAATCTATTTTCATTTGTGCATGTTTCTAGTTCATGTTTGCATACAACACTATGTTTTCTAGCACTTTGCATTTCTTAGTTTGCATTCAATAATTAATCTATTTCATTAGTTTTCTACATTTAGTTTATCTCATTTAAGCATATTACACCCACATCACATCCATCTTTGAATGTGAACATTGAATTTTGGCACCTAACCCTAATCTTATCTCCTTTTAGGTGAAAAACCCTAGAAGGAGCATATCGCATTTTGGTTTGCCAAAATCTTTGTTTACATTTTGGTGAACCTGTCTTTAGAACATTTTTACTTATGATTTCAAGTGCATTTACATCCTAGGTTTAGTTTCCATCAACATTGCATTGGATTTTGCATTGTTTTGCATCCTAGGGTTTTCAAAAATTGCATTAGTGAAAACATCATATAGCTTTCATTTTTGCATTTCAAATAAATTAAAAACAATGCATTTTTGTATCCGCATCATAATTCTATATAACACAATCTAAAAAACATCAAATTTCATTTCAAATTTATGAAAAAACTCAAAAACATTCATCCCTGGACTCATTCGCCACCCTAGGCAAATCAATCTAGTTACACATTCTGATTTGTATTTTCTGGCATTTTCTGGCCATTTTTTGCATTACAGTTTTTTGCTATTACATTTTTTCATATTTTCCAGGTTTCCTATTTTCTTCTCTTTCTTGCATCTTAGTTTACTTTCATTCATTGCTATCATGGCTTTTTGCTTTAATCAGTTTTGGATGTCATTAAAATCTTTAGTGAACATGTCAAACTGTGCCTTTGGAACTGATCCTAATGACCTTGATCTTCCTCATGCTCCTTCAACTCCTCATGAATGTACTCCTCGTGTTGTTGACATCATTGTAGAATATGATGATAGCATGAATAAGTTCTTAAACGAATGCCTTGACAATCTTGAAGCCAATGCATTCTTTTATCCATCCATGAAACAACAAGACCTTCTTACAGTTTCACCTCCTGATACATTTGGATACCTACATCCTGAAACAAATGAAGGACCTATGTTCCCTCCAATAGGTGGACCTAGTTCCTCTAACCTCGCAACTCCTCAACCATTATATGATAACAAAGTTACCAACACACCAATCAACCTTGCAGAAACATATGACAAAGGTTTCACCATCTTAAGGAAAAAAGAATGTGACACAACCACTGAACATAACATTTATCAACTTTTAGAACAAAATCCAAAAGATGAAAACACAACAGTGTTAGGATATCAAGATCCCCCTCTTGACATTGACAAGCCTCTTTTTGAATATTGGAGACTTTGTGATGATGACACGGTGATCTTTGATTCTGTGATAGGTCGAATGTGAGTGTTAGAAATCAAGCAACAAGTGAAAGAGTGCAAATAAACACTAAAACAACCTACACCTCAAGATTAGCCTAAGTTGGAAACAATACAAGATAAAAGCAACAAAATGGAACTCTATACCTTGCGTTGAGTCGATCCTTTGGTTGGCCCTTCGATCTTGGATGTGTATGCTCCTTTGATGGCAAGTAGATGCAAGCTAAGTGATGTTGTGAGGATGAGTGCAAGTGGATGAAAACAAGAAAATGGCTAAGTATAAGTTGAGAAACAAAATTTCAAGAGTTTGGCTAGCAAAATGATCTCCCCAAAATGAGAGAAAAGAGGGGGTATTTATAGGATTTTTGAGAATTCCTAGGGGAAATGGACGGTTGAGATTGAGCCACCAAACATCAAGATGTAGGGCTAAGGTGAGTTGAGAACTCACAAGCCCTCACATCTTGACATGTGGCATGTGAGGTAGCCCTAAAAGGTGAAGTGGACATGAGGTGGAAAGATAGGACATGACATGGAGGGGGGTACAAAGTACCTTGGGATTGGACAAGATCTCATAAAGGAGGTACTTGTCCCCATGTGGGAGAGAGGGACAAGTGAGGAATTAAAAATTCCTCAAATATTCTCATGGGGATGAGAAAAAGAATAAAGAATGAATAGAGGACATGTGGGGAGAAGTGAAGGAATTAAAAATTCCTTTTAGGTGCCTTGGGGGATTAAAAGGTGAATTAAAAATTCACATGGGGAAGGAGGATGCCTTGTCCAAAAGGCGAAAGCCTTTAATAAGGTTGACTTAAGGACACATGCCATAAGGGACATGGGGAAGAGAAAAGGAATTTAATATTCCTTGGAAGGATAAAAGGAATTAAAAATTCCTTGAGAGGTTGATTAGGCTAGCTAGTGAAGGATTAGAGGATGGTTAGGTGGCTAAGAGAGTTTAGAGGCCAACTTGCAAAAGTTGGAGGATGTGACACCTCCTAATCAAAGATTAGGCATGTGCACATCCTAATGATGAGATTAGAAGAAGGATTAGGATAAGATAAAAATGATGGAGGATGTGACATGAGGGGAATTAAATAAATGGAATATTTATTTAATTCAATTGATGGAAGGAGGATTAAAGAGATAAGGTATTATTGATTAAATACCTTAGGGATTTGGTGGAATTAAAGATATTAATTAAATAATAGCAGTATTACTTAATTAACGAAAATAAGATGAAAGAGGATGAATTTGGATAAATTAAGTGTCCAAATTTAGACGTCTATAGATTCCTTGCCCGATTTGAATGTTCTCCTTTCCATGTGAACAACCCTCACCTGATTCCAATGACAAGGATGCTAGGATCCCCATGGGTCCTCTTTCTCCTTCAATTCATGAAAAAGGGGAATCTAGTAAATGCAAACGACCTTACAAATTGAAAAAACTAAGGTTTCCTCTCCATCCACCACCTAAATGTGAAAGGGAACTCCAAATGCCTTTAAATAGAGGTCTCATCCTATTACCGCCTATGAATAGGCTAGTAATTCATCCTAAAGATTCCAATATACCTTATTGTAAATACCATCGTGTTCTTGGACACCACACTGATGAGTGTCGGACATTGAAGGAAATACTAAGTAAGTATTACTTTAATGACACTGACTGCTATCCTATCATCCCATAGTACAGTTTCCCACATCTCATCATGCAATAGTTGTAGAATCTTCCATTCTCACTATTGCATGACCTTTCTCATCACCTATCTCAGCTCATTCTCACCTTACCCTCAGTGGGGGAAAGAATTTGTTAGCCTTGTCCTAGTAATGCATTTGTCCTTGTCCCCCAGCTGTGTTTTTCACCTTCCACTTCTCCTGCCTAAGATTGGGAGGTGGATGACTTGTTTGATGGTTGACTTGCCTTTGCATTACTAGTATTTTCCTTTTCTTTTGTGTGTGCATGTGTGTTTTGTGTTCCCTCGTGATGTGACATTTGATGTTCTCTCTCTCTTTGTACAATTCCTCTATTTGTACCTTCATTCTTCTATATGTCGTTTATTGCTTTTGATTTTCCTTTTGACAATGACATAAAGCATTGAAATGCCCTTATGTCTCTTCCATGTTGACCCAATTGGTCCTTTTACTTTTTTCTTTTTCGCTTTTGTTTTGTGTTTTCCTTTTGGGGATGACGCAAAGCATAGAGACGCCTTTGTATCTTCCATGTTGACCCAATCTGTCCTTTCACTTTTTATTTTTTTCTTTTGTTTTGTGTTTTCCTTTTGGGGATGACACAAAGTGTAGAGACACCTTTATGTCTCTTCAATGTTGACCCAATTGGTCCTTTTAATTTTTCATTTTCGCTTTTGTTTTGTGTTTTCCATTTGGGGATGACGCAAAGTGTAGAGATGCCCTATGTCTCTTCCATGTTGACCCAAAAGGTCCCTTTTATTTTCTTTTTTGCTTTTTTTTGTGTTTTCCTTTTGGGGATGATGCAAGGCATCAAGACTACAATGTCTCTCTCATGTTGACCCAAAAGCTTTTTCATTTTCATTTTATTTTGGCTTTTGTTTTCCTTTTAGGGAGGATGCAAAGTGTCAAGACGCCCTATGTCTCTTCCATGTTGACCCAAAACAGACTTTCTTTTTCTTTTGTTTTCGCTATCCGTGTGTCATTCTTCCAGTTCTATGTGTATTTGGGGAATGATTACAATTTTGAGCTCTTTAATAAAAAATTGCAACAATGAACGTACTGATCCCAAATCCATAGATCCATTATGTGTTTGGTGTGTTCCTTGTTGGGGGAAACCCCTCTTTCTTTTGTTCCTTATTCATTTGCATGACACAACCTTACTCAGAAACGTATGACTTGGCATAGGGGATTTCCAAGTTGGCTCTCATGTCTTGTTTCTTTTTGCATTTTTCATTCGCTACTTTAAAGTAATTGCTCATAGAACGGTATGTAGCAATTCCTTTAAAGTGGGGGCATAAATTGGCATTATTCATTTGCATCTTTCATGGTTCTTAGTGCAACTTTATTACTCTATATGATGTGTTTGTCACTTTGTGGATGACATTGGGTATAGTGTCCTTCATAAGTGTGATCTATCTTAGCATATTACATTCCTCTTGGTAACCTGATGCGACACACTGCATCCCCTAAGTTGTGAATATTCTAATCTTTGACTGGTCCTCTCTTGGAGACATTAGACACAATGTTCCCTAAGTCATAGACCTTGCAGGAACTAAGCAAGACTCATTTAAACATTTCTTTTGCATGTTGCATTTTGCATTTACATGGCCACCTTACATAACACAACTTGCATGCTTGTGGTGCCATTGCATTTGTTCATGATTTCTAAGCATATGAAGCTTTGCCTTTCTCGTGAAGCACAGAACGACATTGTCTTTATGGTGCCTTATTAAAGTTATTAGGAGGTATAAATTTAGTATGGTTGAGTGGGAAGCCCATTCCAAGGCATGACTTTCCCCATAGCTATCTTTCAAGATTTCTCACCCCGCAGACAACTTAAAGTTCCATGGCCCCAAAGTGAGTATGTTATTGATTTCTCACCCCGTGGACAACCAAAAGTTTCGTGGCCCCAGAGTGAGTATACTTGGGCCTTCTCACCCAATGGAAAGCCATGAGTTCCGTCGCCCCAAAGTGAGTACACATTTCTTGTTCCAAATAAATAGCCTAGATCTAATCCACAACGAGTTGAACAGACAATCAAAGCATTCTCTTAGTTCCTTCATTATTTTTCATCACTTTCATGTGTGTGTTCCTTTGTGCTTATGATTGGTTTTCCATGGGATCTTGATCATCCCTCTTGATTGTTGTTGTCTCATCTTATCAAGCATTAGTACATTCAGACCCCTTTTGAGATGGATTGCTCTGCTTTAGTGTGAGTTTGAAGTAGGTTCATCCTCTCACTAAAGTGGGGGCTAACTATGGACACAAAAAAAGTAACCCTTTTAATTTTTATGTCCCTCCTTGTGCTTATTTGGCTTGATTTTACCTTGATTTAATGTTGTAATATGGCCTACATATTCACATTAGGTCTTGAATCTTTATGAATCTCTAAGACTTTATGATGTCTTGTAAAGGTGTTGTGAAGTGTTGAAAGACATTTTCACACTTTTCTAGACTCTTCTTATTATAATTCACTTACATACCCCCTTTTTATCACTTACCTAGTCTTATTCTAAAGTGTTGTAAAGTCTTGTAACAAACTTTCATGCTTTTCTAGACTTTTCATCACCAAATACACCTTTATTATGCTTTATTTGGCCCCTTTATGCACTTACATGCCTTAATTAAGTGTATTTTTTAGTACAAACCCGACAAACAACATTAAAGACAACTTAATTCCCGAAACCCAATCATATGCCTTGAGTGAGACCCATTTGCCTAGGGTGGAAAATGAGTCCCTCTTGGCACAAAATTCAAATTATTGGAGGGTTTTTATTCCTAAGGACCTAAGGTCGGCTTGTGATGTTGTATTTTTAAGAAATTAGGGCATAATTGTGTATAAATACATGATTTTCTATCCATTTTAACCCCCATTCATCCAAGTATTCATTCTTACATTCAATTCATCTAAGCATTCACTTAAGCATCATAGCATCACTCAATCAAGCAATTATCAAGCATCTTGGAGCAACCATTGACATATCTTTAGACTTCAACAACAAGGATTTGGTGAGTCTATGACATTTGCATGTTATTTGTTCATTATTCTCTTCTCATTTCATATCATTTTCATATGGTTTGATTACCAAAGTGGGGTTTGACCAAGGCAAACCCCTATACTCTAACCCTCAACCATTTTTCCCCTCTTTGCATGTGTGTTTGTAGGTCTTGTAAGAAATTTTTTCAAGGATAAAGGTGTTGAAAAGTGGTCAATAAGTCATCTAAGTCATCATAGTCAACATAACTCTAATTGGAGCTTGAAGACCTTTCTCAACCTATTTTCTACAGATTCAGATCTGATAACCCGACAAGCATAAAAGTGCAAACCAGGACCCACAAAGTTGACCTTTAACTTTGAATATTTTTGTAGGTGGACTGATTCACCATCAGTGGTGAATGAGTCCCACTGCTAGGCTGGAAAAAGAGTTTTCTACAATTTTGTGTTCCCGACATCCCGAAACCTTTTCCAACAGATTTTACTAGAAGGAGGACTGATTCTCCATCTGTGGTGAATGAGTTCTAGTGGAAATCAACATTGAATTATATGTAGCATTCCAAAACCTTCCTAGAACTACTTCCAACCTCTAGGTGCACCCCTTTCATTTTCATTCAATTCTATTTTCATTTGTGCATGTTTCTAGTTCATGTTTGCATACAACACTATGTTTTCCATCACTTTGCATTTCTTAGTTTGCATTCAATAATTAATCTATTTCATTAGTTTTCTACATTTAGTTTATCTCATTTAGGCATATTACACCCACATCACATCCATCTTTGAATGTGAACATTGAATTTTGGCACCTAACCCTAATCTTATCTCCTTTTAGGTGAAAAACCCTAGAAGGAGCATATAGCATTTTGGTTTGCCAAAATCTTTGTTTACAATAAATATTTAGTACAAAACTACATTAGACGAAAAAAAGCACAAATGCCTCCAAACATTACATTTTCACAATCTAAATATTTAGTTTAAAGTAAGGAATTCACTTGCATTGCATCACTTGTTATATCTTGATGCAGGCAAACAATTTCCCTCTTTCAACTATCACAAAACTAACTTTCCCAAATTCACAAATTGTCAACTTAATTTCAATCACAAAATTTGTATCCCCTCTAGGATTTAATTGCATTTAACAATTTACCTTGATTTAAATTTACACTAAAATAAAGAGAAGTAACATAGGCATACACTTCTATTAACATTCACAATTTAATTCGCTCATGAGATTTCAATTTTCCAACTTTTCAGTTTAAATTACACCTTTCAAAAATTTAATTCTTAATGCATTTAAACTCCTCAAATTGAATTAAAAAAATTACGGACTTCTTCCTTCACAATGGTGTTGCCTCTCCTCCTTTCTATTGGATGCACAATGTTTCCTCCCTCCCTTGGCTACTCTCTACTCTTTTTTACTTGCTGCTACAGGCATGCCCCCACCTCTCTCATATTACTTAGTCTACATTCTTTGTTTTTTTAAATCTCTACCAATTCAATTTCAATGCTCCATGACCAGGCTTCGACTTCCTCCTTCTCTCTTGTATGTTTTAAATCTTCAAACTTTTTATCTCCCATTTTTCCTAGTCGCCCCTTCATTTCCTCAAATTTCAATCGGTCCTTTCAAATACTTCTTTTTTTCTGCATTTTTAATTGTTTAAACACATGGTGCTGACCCTTAGTCCATTTTCAATTTGATATACTCTTTCTTCTGAAGATGGGCGTTGCCTTCTCATTTTTTTCTATGTGACCCTTCACATTTCTGCAAATTTAAATTAATAATTGGGATTTCAATTTGAGTTGATATTCTCCACAGATTTTGAATGGTAATGGCTTTAATGAAAATGTATAGGTGTCACCTTCACCAAGCCATGATAAATTGGAATATAAAACATGAAACTTTCAACATTTTGGAATTTTAATAAAAGTCGCTTGGGAGATTTAAACTTGGCTCTACATATCAAATTGTAATCTAAATGTTCCAATCACATCCATAGTCGTGAAACATTAAAAAATATCAAACCAAACCAAACCAAAACTAAAGAAAACAAATTGGAAACATTTTTGGTCGATGTGGGTAGCGCATGTGCTCAAGTCCTCCTGTATCAGACACACTAGGTAGAAAGATTGTGAGCATAGGCTCACAATAGCGGAGTTGAGTAGTTACACTACTCTTCTAGATTATTGTCAACCTGCAACAAACTCCTTCGTTGTCCAAGTGCTAAAAATAATTTTTTGTTTCGCCTTTTCCAACATCGTGTTGGAACACACACCACCTCCCTCCAACAACACTGCATCAAGTCCTCCTTTTCCCCCTCATGGACTCATGTCCACCAAAGCCCGACCTCCTCCACCAAATGTTTTTGACACTCCTCTCCTCCTTCGTGGGTTCAAACTCACCATTGACTGTCCACCTCCACCAAAAACACCCTGTAACGTCTTCTACCATTTCTACACATAACCATACATAGCATCCACAACACACTCTCACTCTAGATCACTCTCTCCTATCATTTCATTTGAAAAAAAATATCATTATAAAATTGTTTTACCTCATCTTCATTCATAGCTGCAACATTCACTTCCTAGTCAACTGCAACTTCTCGTTCTTCTCTCTTTGCTGCGACAACGAGTTTCGTCCTCCATTCTTCCTTAATTGCCAGTAGTTATGCAAACAAATTTGATTCACCTTCACCATTCACTACAACCTCTTCACTACTCACCTCATTCTTTTCTTCCTCAATCATTGCTACATCCAATTCCACTTCTTCGTTGCCCACCTCTTCATTTTCACCCTTTTTCTCCATGCCTTCCTCATGACATGTCTTCACTACAACCTCATTCTTACCTTCATCCTACTTGACCAATTCTTCTTTTATCCTTGCTTCTAATCTATCCATTCTTATGGTTATATCAACCATCATCAAGAAGATCTTCCTCTTTTGGTACTGCCTCCATTCATCCCATATGATGGGATTCTTTCTCACAAATATCCCCGTCTCACTTGTTGTAATCTTCTACAATCCACATCACACTCTTCACAATCTATAATTATTCGTGACTCTTTAGCTCCCAAATGCTTAGGAGTTCACAAACCTGTAACAGTTCTCACAAGCTCTTCTTCACCGAAATTCTTCTACTCTACCTGTAGGTCCTGGTGGATTCTCTCCACTCTCAAGATCCCCTCCTCTAATACCAATTGACGCAGACAGATAATTTCCCTCTTTCCACTGCCACAAAACTAACTTTCCCAAATTCAAAAATTGTCAATTTAATTTCAATCACAAACTTTGCAGCCCCTCTCACATTTAATTGCATTTAAATTTACACCAAAATAAAGAGGAGTAACACAGGCATACACTTCTATCAACATTCACAATTTAATTCGCTCACGAGATTTCAATTTTCCAACCTTTTAGTTTACATTACACCTTTCACAAATTTAATTCTTCATACATTTAAACTCCTCAAATTGAATTAAAAAATTTACTGACTTCTTCGTTCACAATGGTGTTGCCTCTCCTCCTTTCTATTGGTTGCACAATGTTTTATTTTCTGCAATTACCTTACGGTCTCTTATCCACTCTACACCGTGGTGCCTGCTCTTTGGATGTTCACGCCTCCCTCCCTTGGCTACTTTATACTCTCTTTTTCCTACTACTATAGGCATGCCCCCACCTCTCTCATATTACCCGATCTACATTCTTTGTTCTTAAAAATCTTTGCCAATTCAATTTTAATGCTCCATGACCAAGCATCGACTTCCTCCCTCTCTCCTGTATGTTTTTAATCTGTAAAATTTTTATCTCCCATTTTTCCTAGTCGCCCCTTCATTTCCTCAAATTTCAATCAATCCTTTCAAATACTTTTTTTTTTGCATTTTTAATTGTTTAAACACATGGCGCCGCCCCTTAGTTCATTTGTAATTTGATATACTTTGTCTTCTGAAGATGGGCGTTGCCTTCTCATTTTCATTCTATGCAACCCTTCGTATTTTTGCACATTTAAAATAATAATTGGGATTTCAATTTGAGTTGATCTTCTCCGCGAATTTTGAATGGTAATGGGTTCAATGAAAATATACAGGTGTCGCCTTCACCAAGCCATGATAAATTAGAATATAAAACATGAAACTTGTAACACTTAGGAATTTTAATAAAAGTCACTGAGAGATTTAAACTTGGCTCTACATATCAAAATGTAATATGGATGTATTCCACACATATCTTGATACTCCCATGCAAATGCATTTTCATGACTTTTTAACATGGCAATTAAATCATTAATTTGTGCATCACTCAAATTAGGATTAATATAATTTAAAGTGCATCTTGGTAAGATTTCCATAGCTTGAGATTTTGTAGGCAATTCTATAGCATGTGATTGTGAGGTCGATGGTAAAGAAGTGTCAGAAAGCATGAATGGACTATATGAATAGCTATGTGGAAGTAATTGATGTAATGTAATAAAATTCAATGCAGTGATTGTGTTCATCACTTAACAACAGAAATTTCTCAAATGGACAATTATCTATACAAGAATGAAAAACAAATCTTTCTAAAACATCATCAGACATGTATATCGATTTTGAAAGAAATTGGAAAAAATAGCATTCTTTGATAATTGTTCCATATCAAGTGCTCGATCAATGGTCAACACAGGCAAAGACTCCTCCAAATCACTGTCAACCCACATGGGTTGTTTAGTATCCAATAATGGTTGTGTAGGTGGGTACAAGGTCAATTGTTGCTTCTGCTCCCCATTAGAAATAACCATATTTCCTAACCTATAGTTGATATAAGCATCAACGACTGCTAACCATGGTCTCCCTAGAATTAGGGGGTATCTTGCCAACTTTACTTTGGGCTAGAAGATCATGAAGTCAGTAGGGTATTCCCAAGAGTCAACATAAATAACATCTTCTATCATACCTTCAGGTTTGACTAGGGAGTGATTTTCCATCTGTAGGATTGTAGGTGTGGGCCTAAGTCCTTGAAAGCACAACTTTTCCTTAGTCTCATTGGTCATGATGTTAATGGAAGACCCTAAGTCGACTATTGCATTTAGAATGATAATATGACCAATTCATACCTGAATTGTAGGACTCCTTGGGTTTGAATACTTGGGAACAAAAGTATTTCCCAACATGAGGTCAACAAGTTGCTTGATAACTTGTATGGTCTTCATGTCTTGTTTCTTTGTCTGCTTGCAGGTACACAAGTCCTGAACTATCTTTGTGTACATAAAGACATCCTTGATGGCCTGCAAAAGAGGAATCCTAATGTTAACATTTCTTAATTCATTTACAAAATCAAATTCTAGCTCAACCACTTCCTTTTGTTTTGGTTGAGATTGGAACCTATTAGGGTATGGAGGCAACCTAGATGTTTCATCTAGTTTGTATGAATGTTCCTCATGTTCATCGTTTATTTTAATAATAGTTGGCCCTTGGAGGGATTTACCTAATCGTAACTGAACCCCGTTAATTTTCCAGTGTGTTGACATGATAGGTTGGGTAACCCACCACCTCATTATTGTAAATTGGTTGTGCCACCTTGTTATCCAGGTTTGGGGTTGGTTGTGTAGGCATGGGTGTTGCCTTAGGTGGTTGTGATGGGTTGGATGGTGGACTAGTGGATGAGGGTGGTATTGGTGGAAAGAATTATGGTAGTTGTTGGTATGGAGTAATCATAGGTGGTGTAGGACATGGCATATATTGTGGAATATGTGATGGTGGCATCCTCCACGCTTGTTGCAACGGTTGAGGGGCATATGGGTATTGGTTTTTCCATTGTGAATAAGGTGGAGGTTGTTTCCACTCTCCATACCATCCTGGTTGAGTTGGAAAGGAACTAGATTGTGCACTAGGGCCTACATTAGGAGGTGTAAACAATTCATTTATCATTGGGGGCATAGTTCATGGAGCCAAAGGCCTTTGTGGGGCCATATAGTAAATAGGTTTTTCACTGAATTCCACATTCGCTATGTCTGTTGGAAGAGGTCATAATGTAGTATCCTTACTAGCACCTTCTAAAGAATAAATTTTTGTTTTGCTATAAGGACATTCCTCATTATTATGTTTTTTATGACAATTAGGACAAAATACAACAAATACTTTTTCGACCTCTAAATCGTGTTTCTTACATGTGTACAAGGTGTCGATTTGATTACCCATGTGACTCAGAAGATCAATTTTGAGATCTTCTAACAATGTACCTAGTTCTCTTTTCATGACACCTAATGTGCCTCTAGAAGAGACATGCTTCCCAATGTACCCTCTTACCAACTAGGTGAACCTTGAGTGGTTCCTACAATCATCACAAATATCATCAAATCTCAATTTGGAAATATCCCCACCATAAGATTTAAAATATCTAAACATTCATCCGCCTAATCCCCCTAAGAAAGAGCATTTTTACAGTATCATTGTTCAACCCTATTTGCCTAGTCCTTTAAAGACTAAATAAGAATCGCTCAAGGTAGTATTCTAAGGTATCCTCTTAATGTTGCATTATGTGAAAGATCTCATCTTTGATTTCTTTAGTTTTGCAATATTCTTGTTATTTCTCTAAGAACCTTATCTTCATGTTATCCTAACTGTGAATAGTTTCATGTCTTAGTCCCATGAACCATCACAATGTTGCATCTTTCAAAGTAGTTGGAAATAGTTTAAGTTTTTGTGCATCATTGTGATAATCATAACTATGACATAAAACATCAAATTCAAAGAGAAACATGTCGGGATCCTCCATAGAAAGACCTCAAAAAATAGGCAAGACAAAACTTGAGGTATGTTTTTCATGGAAGCATCCTCCTTTGGATGGGCAATGCAAAATTCAAAGGTAACAGGATTGTTGTTGGCCAATGTTCTTTCGACATTATTGTTGTTGTTATCGGCCATGGTTTCAAATGCCTAAGGGGAGTAAAAGGATGAAAATGGCTTAGGGTCTTTGTGTATTGGAGTTCCACCACTTCGAAGTTCGTAAGATTCTCGAAATAATTTAGCAACCTTTTAAAATGATTCTTCAAGCGACTCTTGTTGGGTACTAAAAGGAGACTCAAAAGTGGACTCGATGACACAAATTTAATATCAAGTTCAACTAGTTCCTTCTTGGATGGTGTAGTCACAATTAATGGCTTTAATTCTTTTTGTGGGTTCTCTTGTTTTGAGCTATTTCCTATATCTTTCTTAACAAACCTTCCTTTACTATCTCTAATGTAATTCATGCATCTATATGATCTATAACAGAGCAAACCAAGGTTACTTACCTGGGTGAGGTCAACAATCGCACAAACTTTCGCCTTAGTACACTAGTCCTAACTTAACTCAATAGATTTACAGGCCTTTAACACCTTTCCTTGGCAACGACGCCAAAATGTTTGGACAAAACTATGGATCAATATTGGGTACAAACTATCCTTGTAGTTCTATCAAATGGGCTTAATATAATTGAATCAATCCTTGGGAATTTCGTATCAAGGTTTCCCTAGTTTGTTCCTAAATGTCAATCCAGGGATCATAAACTTTAGAAAGGTGTAGCGGCTATATACCTAAGGGCCAAAATAGAAAGATGACTATTTATGAAATGCATTTGGAAATAATTTTTTTTGCTAATGACATCCCTCTAAATTGTTGCAACTTAATTAAATCCTATTTTTAATTAATACAATTTTATTTCAAACCAACACACACTTTGAATTTTACTTTTAGATTCTTCAGATCAATGTCTTGAAATCACCACAATGCTTTAAATATTATACAAGGTCTAATGATAAAAATAGAAAATACATAACACTGAAATTGCATTTAAATAATTTTGGTGACATGAGCTATAATAGCTAGTGACAGGACCTGTGGTGTCCTAGCAACATGATCTAATAAAACCGTGTAGATCATTTTCTCTCTTTAAGAATAATATATCCTTCTTAATTTTGCATACATGAATTATCCTTGGAATCTGTACTCGTGCCACACATTAATGATCTTTTAAAAGGAAACAAGCACTGCACTCATCAAATTAATAACATGCTCATAGAATCACTTGAACAAATATAAATCATACCTCACAAAATAACAGGAAAATAAATCCAATCGTTCGTTAAGGAGTGGGGCCTTGTCTCTTAACCAACCGATTGAAGAATGTGCTCAAACAACACATAGGTTCAACTCTGGTAACTTGATAATAGTCTTATGTTTATATTAAATTTAAAACTAAAGATTGTCTTTCACATACGAGAGAGCATATATATATCTAAATACAAAACAAAATATCTAAATAGATATGTTCACAGTTTGTAATTATATGATGGTAAAAAATACTCAAAGCGGCTAAAAAAATAGTGAGGTGGCCTTTGGTCACTATTTTCTAAAGTTTCTAAATCGATTACAAACCTGATTACAAAACCAATTACTAAACATATTCTAAAAGACAATAACTAATGAAAACCAAAAGATCACAAGAATCCTCGAAGAATTCTTCATCATTTCTCATCTTGACCATGAGGACCCTGTTTCACACAACCACTAGAATTAGTACTTCATAATCAGTTAAATGTTAGTGTATTTTTCATCCTCCAATCCACATCAATTAACTTTAATTCTTTACAATTATTATGGCAATTCAAGAGGAGAAAGGCCAAAAGCTAAGCTAGGATAAACACAAAACTAGGCAATCCCATACTCAAATTAATGAAACACTTTTAACCCATCAATTCCTATGAAATGGAAATGGATTTAGGATTGATTTATCCATTAATCAATAGTCTCTCTAGTAGTCTTTTATGGTCACTTGTTAGGATAAATCTTTTGCTAAAATTCCCTAGGTCCATGTTTTTGATTTTTTTTAATAAAATTATTATGACTCTCCTAGATCTTATTTCAAGGATCAACACAAATATTTTTTCTTGCCCTAAAACCAAAGATAAATATATACTCATCAATTAACATTTTTTGAATCCTTTCTAGATTGTTATTAATTCCATTCACATAGAAATGATGCACAAAATTGGGCTTAGAAGAACTACAAATCATGGTGGAAGGATTGGAAATGGTATCCTGATACACCATTTGGTAATTACCTACCTTAAAAAGGTTATGCTTGACTTTCATCCATTCATATATGGTGCAAAAACTTAATGATAGATGAACTCTAATATTCAATCGGTACTTGGTAGCATATATTTCAGATTATTTGGTAGGCTATTAAAGAGAAAAATATTGCACACTTTATCTATTGCATTCTTTATTAGTGCCTTCTTATTAGCTCTAGGCTAATTCATTTGGGCGTTTCCAATCTTTGCTAGCCTTTTGTGGGTATTTGAAAACTCTCAAGCACTTATTTAGGTTTTGTCCTAGAGCTTAAATAACTTGACATTGAATTCATGAATTTTTTAAGCCCTTTAGGCCCTTCTTTTTCTCAACATATGTTTCTTCTAGGAGATTGATTTAAAATCCCTACTAAATATAACTAGATCTGGCATTCTTCAAGATGGAAATCTTATTCAACGTTTAGAAAGATAGAAACTTTGCTGTTTTTGCTAGCTATATTATTGAGAACCATTTCTCATTATATTTTATACCTATACTATGTTCTAATGTGTTAATACATATAAAAGTTCAAGCAAATTACGTTGCACTTGAAGTTGTCCACTTATAAGATCTTTTGAACCATTGAAGCAATGCTCCTTGTATGGTTTCCAAAATGCCATTAACCTACTCTCCTCCTTTCAATAAAAATGTGACCATCTCCACCTATTATTTATTATAAAATATATTTTAATTTAGAAAATATATAAATATCTATTTAATTATTAAAAACAAATAAACAAACACTTTAACGCACTTTAATTAAAAAATCTCAAAATTTTCCATTGCTTTTTGACTCGTTCAAAGTTCAAGTGGGAATTCATATGCAATGGGCGGCAGGGAACTTACAAGCCATCAAATCTAGAAAGTGGACTTCATCACAGTTCATAGATTCTAGAATGTGGGCTTTCTTGGAATTCTCTAAGAATTTCGTGCACTTATACGCTATCCGTTGGACAAAAACCACTAAGAGAATTTTTTGAAGTTTGCCAACTAGACTATAAATTGCCGGTGCCCACAGAGCAGTAGAACCACTATGGGTTTATAGATGTACTTTCGTTCTCGTCATCTTCTGTTTGGAATTCTCGCTTTGACGCCGGCAAGCTGACGACACAATGTAACCCTTTTTCCACAATATGCCGCTTGCATTGATTCAAAGCAAGAACAAAAAGGCTATAATAACACAGAGCAGCTTACAAATGTCCCCTGTAGCCATTAAACCCAACTTCAAAGCCAAATGGAAGAAGCAGCCTAGCACAACACTCAAAAAGCCGCTGAAATGTCTGCTAGATCATTCCACATTACCATTATAGTTTTATGTGCACTTACTCTGAGTCCCACAGGAGGGGAGGGCAGCTGCCCGCCAAAAAATGGCCCAGTGGCAAACTCCTCTAATCTGTTATCATTTTTGCAGCAAGTGCAGCAATCTGCATTGCAAACATTAGGCTCCTCTAATTTTGACCCTAAGCATTATGTCGATTTGCCTCTCCGCTATAATTTGTCCGTCGCTACACAGGCTTTCTTAGCGTTGCCTCAGCCCTTGCCGCCAAAACTGCTCTCTGATTTTCTCGGCAAGTATTTTGGGGAGGCAGGAGATGATGTGGGCGTTTATTCACCACCGGATTTTGTCACAGAGCCGGAGAGATTTTTACCCGGTGTTAGAAACCAGGAGGTAAGAAAATGGGCTTTGCAGGTGCATTCTCTGTGGAAAGTATTGAGTAGGAAAGTTAATAAAAGTGTGGGTGAAGAGCCTGATGATCATACTCTTCTTCCTTTACCTGAGGCTCTCGTTATCCCTGGCTCACGCTTTAGAGAAGTTTATTACTGGGACAGTTACTGGATAATCAGGTATTTCTGAAATTTCTATACATCTGTCATCTGTAATGCATAATTAAGAATTTTTATTAAGTCCTTAAATTGATAACCATTCATACCCGCAATTATTATATTTGAACAGTAAATTGATAACCTCTACAATTAACTATTTTCTTTTAATTAGTAAGTTGATAGACAGTCACACTCATAACTTTCTTTTACTCGGTAACATGATAAAAAATCAGACCCATAATTAATTGGTAAGTCGATAAATACTGACATTCACAACTAATCATTAAGTTAGATGAACACTCGCAACCGCAATTGTTTTACGGTTAGTCACATAGTTTTTAAATAAATTGGTCAACGCAACACAATTTTTTAATCTTCAGTAAACATTCCCATCCTCAAAATTTTAACCAGTAAATTGGTAAACACCCGCAACCATTGGAAGTGCTGTATCAAGCTTAGAATATTATTAGGCCAAGAAGCCCTTTAGCTATTCGTACGGGGCTCGCAAACATTCCATTGTCATGGCATTGCTCCAACTTACCAACTGAATATGGTGTACTAGATAGTGGATAGCTAGCGAATTGAAAATTATTAGTTACTCATGATTTTCTGGAATTATGCAAACTTGGAGTTTTTTGAGGAGACAAGAGTGTAGGTTGCTAAAACAAATTCAGTGTAGGTTGTGTCATAATACCCACCAACTAAAATATCAATGGAAGAATAATGCGATTCATGCCTCGGACTATGTAATGTGCAATGTAGTAACTGAGTCAATGTGTGGCTCCAAAGACATCAATTCTGAAGGCTGCATAATCTAGGAATACGAGTTATCAAGGGTTGAGTAAAATGCATTTCAGCCTTTCATAATTTGGACTAGTGAAGTACATTTAGTGACACTATTTTGCCAGAGGTGCGAGGATGCACATTAGTAAGTATTTACTTAATCTAATGCTAAACAAATGTTTAAAGTGGTGTTTATACTGAGAAGGATCCTTGAACTTTTGAGTTTGAGCTTGTGGAACTTAGTTTCCAACAGTGTTCCACAGGGACGCCACCACCCACCCCCCCTCCTCCTCCAAAAAAAAAAAAACCCCACATTTCTGGGATGGGGACGTTTGGGAGACTTGGGGATTCGGAGGGAGGGGGGGGCGAACATCACCATGCCTGCCATCAGTGCCTCCGTCTCCAAAATGTCGTCGAGACACTGGGGATGTCGGGATGACCCCAAAATGTTCGGGGGACTCCTAGGAGTCCTAACTGTCTCAAGGATGACCAAGAGTCTCCTCCAGCCAGACGACCATTTTTTGAACTCCGTGCCCAAGGCTGAATCGTAATGGCCTATGGGCTCTATCAAAACCCCACAAACTCTATAAAACTGCCTCCTATCCTCATTTTAATTCACAAAAACAAATCAACAAGAAGCTAATAGTGTGAGTGTGAGAGTGAGAGCTGCAAGTGTAAGGTGAAAGAGTGAGAATGAAGAGCAAGAGGGTTGAGTAGGAACAAGAAGAGGAGTGACACCAAGTTAATGTTCACTTCAAAATTAAAATGTTTAAAACTAGTTTGCCAAAGTTTAATTTGTAATTCTTATACATCTTTTTATAACTCTTTTTTCAAGTACCATGTGTATTTCAGCGCACCCCCCCTGCTGCCATCCCCAAACTTAGGCCCTTGGTTCCCCCGTCCTCGAAACCCGTCCCCACATCCCCGTGTCCCCCTGTCAGGAAACTCCGTGGAACAATGGTTTCCAAACTCTTCCCATGTTTATTAGGAGGTTGGAGTTCAAGTCTTTGTTGTGGATAATTTCTCCAGCAAGGTGATAGGCATCATTGCTGAAGGCCAATCCATCCTCTTAACTCAAGAATATCTAATCACAGGAGGAATGGGTTCCAACTCTGCATTCTCAGCAAGAGGGTTTGGATACCAAATCAGAAGTCCTAATAGCATCTTTGAGATTAGATTTTTGGAGGAAAGAATTGATCAAAATAAAGAAAATTACTGTTTGCCACTGAAAGAAGATGAAGATTCTTTTTACCTTATTTGATCTTCATTCATCCTTCACAAAATATCTAATCCTACAAACATAGATATATATAAGGGTGTCCCTAAGTGTGTATGGAATCCGAATTGCCAACCTGGAACATTGTAAGAAAACAAGAAAGCACCAGACAAGTATTCTAAAGCCTGAATGGGACTCTGAACTTGTCTAGCACAAAATATAGAGGAAGTTAGAAACCAACCAAACAAATACATGGAAATGAAACAAGTGCCAGAGGAATATTAGTTGAATAATGTTTATGTATCTCGCAGGCATGAGATAACACTCAAAGTGTGTTTCTTTTGATTGGACTCAGAAAACCTATTATTTCCCTAGAGGCTAACCATAACATTTGGGAACTAGAAACATAATCACGTTATCTGTTAGAATGACATCTTTGGTGCATTAGACAGGATCTGAGAAGGCTTTTGACCGAACGGCTTGCTTTCAGAGTAGTTGAGTCAGTACTTTGGAGGTTCAAACTTGGCAGGTAACAGAGCAGAAATGGTCATCTCTTAGAACTTGTAATGTATTCTAAGAGTGTATTTAGTCACTTTCATTCAAAAAGCCAGTTAGATTTACTGGGGGAAAGGCTTGCCAAAGTCTAGGGATTTAAAATACTTAGAAAGTTAAAGCTATAGAAATATAAAGTAATACATATTACACATTACTTGTAATAACTGCATAATCCTTTGTACGTTCTTTGGTTTACTATTTATTTTTTAACAAAAGACCATGATTGAATTGAAAACAGGTGGCTTCTTGTTAAAAGCAAAAGAGATTCCAAAAGTATCCTTATTTATCAGTTTCCAATTTAGCACTATAGAACATGCATCAATAACAATAAAATTGGAGCCAAGAGGAACAAAAACTTGTTTGATTAAAACAAAAAAGAAATTCCCAGTACATAATTCTCTATTTTGGGTTTCTGTGGTCCTTTTGGACCTTTTGAATCTCTCTCAATGCTCGTTTCTTTTTATTCCTTCAGAACTCTATTTAGAACTAATATTTTATTTGTGCGAAGGCACTAATCCAACCATGTTCTATTCATTTTCGATGTTCTTACAATGTCTGCTTAGATATGTTAGGGTTTGGAAAACTTGTACTGGTTTCCAATGGACTTCATAATCTTGTTGGATTAAAAATTAATAGCTTATGAATGATTGAGGTACAAATTTGTTCTTAATCATAAGTTATATCTCTGTGCCAGGATTAATTTTATAATAAGATTAGTAGGTTTGCAGACGATTTTATGCAGATATTCTGCAGGGTGATGATGTCCTCAATCTTCTCTTGAATATCTTTACGCCTTTATTTTCCCCATCTACGCATCAGTCAAATTCTTTCTTTCCATGATATCTTGCACATGTCAATCAGCATGTGTTTTTCCACAAATGATCATGGGATTTGATGAAGATCCTAATGATTTCCAATTTCATCTTCTCCTTCATATGGAGGGATAGCATACTGGCTCTAGCCATTGGAAATATTTGTGTTCCTGCTTATATGTACAAGGGCAATAAATATGGATTGCTCTTTGTGAATGGATCCTTTCTGTCTTGTTAGAATATATAGAATAGATGAAAACCCAAAAGCTAGTTTAGGAAATAGATGCTATAAAATTGCAAATAAAAATGATTTATGAAATCAAAATAGCATTATAGAGCTAGTCTCCAAGAGAGTAATGCAAATGCATAAGATGCAAAATAACATTAGGAAAGCACAAAAGCAACCTAAGAGAGTAATACAAATGCTCTAGATGCAAAATAGCATTCGGAAAGCACAAAAGCATGAGAACCTTCATGAATGATAAAAGTGTACCAAAACAAGCTAGGAGAGTGAGTATATATAAGTTAAGTGAGAGGGAGGAGATGGCAGATACGACCAATGGGAGGAATACTCCACAAGACTCCAAAAATAGGAGAGTGTAACTCTTATAGACAATGTTGACAACTCACATTCCACTAACACTAAGACTCACTTTATTAATCTGAGTAACCTTAAATAAAATTGTAGGAAAAACCTACACCAACACTCTCCCTTAAGCATAGCTTAGGTGGGTGAAAAGATGGGTTTCAACAAATGAAGTTTGATGAGGTACCCATGTACATAGAATTCCCTTTAGAAAGAAAAAGCCCCCCAAGAAAAGAGAAAAAAACCCCCTACCCCCTACACCCCCACCAAATGGAGAGGGAAAAGATCTCTCTCAGAAAAGAGGGAGAAGGAAGGACGAAGAAGGCTGTTAGAAGATGAAACCCCTAACAAAGCTCGTAAATGATGATACTTTATTTCTGTGAAGAATTTGGTGAAAATATTAGCAACTTGCTTGGAAGTCAAGTAGTAGTGGAGTTTGATGACTTGTCCATGGATAAGCTCCCAAATGTAGTGCATTTGAACTTTTATGTGCTTGGTCTGTTGATGATGGATTGGGATTTGTGAAATTTGAATGGCACTTTGGTTGTCACAAAAGATTATTGATGGATGTTTGAATTGGATACCAAACTTAGTGAGAATATGTTGAAACCAAAATTTCTTAGTCACAACATTTGTAGCCTCCTGATACTTGCCCTTAGTGGAAGATAGAGCAATATCAAATTGCTTCTTGCTTGACCATAAAACAAGACAAGAACCAAAAGAGAGGCTGTAATTTGAAGTAGGCTTGCGATCCTAAGAATTGGGTGCCCAATTTGAATCTGTGTAGCCCACCAAAGCAATATCAATGCCTATTACATAGTGAATCCCAAAACTATAAGTACCCTAAATGTAATAAAGAATGCACTTGATTGCTTTCTAGTGTAGCTCATGGGGCTCTTGCCTAAATCGAGAGACCATGCCCACAACATATGAAATATCGAGCCTTATGTAAATTAGATAAACGAGGTTCTCAACAAGTTGTTGATACAAAGTAACAAGAACCAAAGGTGAACACCAAGCCTCAAGTTTGACTTAAGAAAGGAAGGGAGTTGAAGCAGGCTTGCAATCAACCATGTGAAACTGTGAGAGCGAATCTATGGCATATTTGGATTGTGTAATGATGATCCCAGAAGTAGATTTAGATATCTCAATCCCAAGAAAGTAATGCAACAAGCCCAAGTTGATCATCAAAAATATATCATAAAGGGTAGCTTTCACTGCCAAAATGGATGAAGAATGTGGTGCCCTTGGCTGAACCTTGGTGGACGTTCCTTTGTCGTGCTGGTAGACGTACTCAAACTAGATGGTGGGGCTAGTAGCCACATGTCCACAATGGTGGTACTTTGGTGGGACGAAAACCTCACCCTTAATGCTGGTGGGTGCCATTGACTAACAATTTGGGCTTTTGGTGTAGTTGTTGCTTAGCTTGGTATTAGGGTTGAGGTCTTGAGGTTGAGCCTTATGGAGCGTGGGCTTGTGATGTCCTTGGGAGAACCCTAACGAGACTTTTGATCCATTTTCTCCTTGCCATTTTCTACTTCTTATCCTTATTACCCGATCCTTTCTACTCTTTTATGGCTTCGTTGACACCTAGAGCATGTGATTTAGAGGATTTGAGAGTGCCCATTCAAATGAGTTTATCTTGTTCCCTAGTGAGAGACAACAAGGTCATCAAAAGATGGCATAACGGTAGAAATAAAAACTAAATATTTAGAACCAAGTTTTAGAGAGAATATTTAGGACCAATTGTTCATCTTTCTTTTCAATTCGACACCATTTCAATTGCAATCTTGTTAGAATTGTGAAAAACATGAGCCACAGGATCAAACAACGAACAAAGACACTTTCCACGCAAGAGATCTGCAAACAATATATGCAATATTCCTCAACAAGGAAAAGCTATAGAAGAACCTCAAGGAACTTCAAGGAAAACAAAAGTCCTCAAAGGTTGAGAGTTCGAGAGTACAAAAGTGTAAATTTCCAGAGTGATAATACAATGAGGGTTGAGTGCTATATAGGAGCAACCCTAAATGGTAAAGGGATTAGATCAAGACAAGTGTCAACATCACATGCGATGAAACAAAATGATCTAATAATAGCTTACTTCAGCTAACATAGAAAAACACTTAGTTAATTAAATAAAGAACTCCTAAGTTTAGCTTAAGTGCATGAGAATACATTAGACTAATAATTAATCAAAGATTAATCAATTATTAGCTAATGCATGATTACTCTTAACACCCCCCCTTAAGATGAACTTAGGGAGTAGCTAAAAACCCTAAAAAGAATGCATGATGGGTCTTGACAAATAAGGTTTGGTGAGGTACCCATGTACAAACAAAAAATCTCTCATAATTGGAGAAAAGGAGAAAACCATTGTGGGAGAAAACTCCTCTCCAAAAGAGAGAAAAGTGAATGAAGGACCGAAAAGCCTCCAAACCAAGGTGTGAAGGACTAAAAAGCCTCCAATTGAAACAATGTCTTGAAAAAGAGGAACATGTAGAACATCATAGAAGCACAAAGAAGTTGTAGACTGCTATTGAATGATGACTGATATAGTGCTGAAATGAAAAACCTCCAGTGGAACAAATGATGATCAGGATCAAGATAATAAGAATTTGCATGAATGCCCCAATGACACTACTCGAATCAGATGGCAAACAAAGGCAAACATCTGGAAATTGAAGATACAAATGTCAAAATCCAGGAGACTATAATCTGCATGAGTGCCCCCAACGACACTACTCTAATCAGATGACAAACAAAGGCACACATTTGGAAATCGAAGATACAGGTGGTACATGAATCTGCATGACTGACCCCAACAACACTACTCAACATGCAAGCTGCAAGTCGAAAATACAGGTACCAATAGTTTGAAGAACACTAATTACTAGAGAGGCAATAATCTGCATGAGTGTCCCAACGACACTACTCGAATCAGATAGCAAACAAAGGCAAACATTTGGAACTCGAAGATACAAGCATCAAAAAGTTCAAAAAGTTCAACACTGGAGATTAGGAATCTTCATGGTTCCTTGCTTTGGGCGCGGAGGTCTTCATACTTCTTTTTGGTCTCCTGTATGAACGCATCGTTTGGGTTGATTGTGTAATCAACAAGGGTGTGAACTCTTGTGATCGACCTTTTGGCAATTGATTGGATTTTCTTACGCCCACGAAGATACACCTTGAGATTATCAAGTGTTAGCCGTATATCGCAAATGACATGTATTGAGGCTTTGGAAAAATTGGCATCCTCAACTTGCTGCATGACGGCTTCTTTGTAGATCTGGGATAGTTCATTAGATCAGAAGATGTCACCTTCAGGATCACTTGATGAAATCTGGAGAGAAATTGCAAGGATTGTGAATCAACAGGCATTAGTAGAAAAAGTAGCATTGGGAAGCGTGAAGCGAGCAAACGATATTGAGCAAGCATGAAACGAGCGATTAGGCACGAAAAATGATTCAAAAGTGAAGAAACGGGGTTCAGAGCGAAGATAGAACAAGTTTGAAGAGTTTCAAGGAAAAACTGCCAAAAGTGTAAGGGCACTGAAAATCAGTGCCCTTGCACTTAGAGAGGAAAGTTTGCAAAAAATGTGTCAGGGCACTGAAAATCAGCGCCCTGACACTTAGTCTCTTGAAGATTGGATTGCAAGTGTAGTGGAGAAGAAAAGAGAGAAGATAAAAATGAAGTAGAGTCGACCTAAAATCACTTTTAAGTGATTTACAAGTGAAACAAAAGAACTCAAGTTGCGCATTAATTATGGCACGATAAAAGGCATAAAACTGGGAAAGGTGTACTAGAGACAAAAATCACCGCCCAAGACTTAAAATGACTAAGTATGGAGAAAGGGTGTAAGGGCGCTAAAAAACCCCGCCCCTGCACTTTTATCAAATTTTCACTTAAGTACAGTGGCGCTGAAAAACCCCACCCTTGCACTTTTTATATTTAGACAAATTTCATCAAAAAGTTAGAGCGCTTTTTTTTAGGAACTTTTGCACTTTTCACAATTTCACTAAGTATGAACAATGTCAGTTCGCGAAGATACTCATTTCGAAGGTCGTCGTGAAACGAACGTAGAGGGACGCTCAAATAGACTATTTAAGATTTTGGAACGCACTTCGAGGTGGATTGAAAATCACCTCGTTTTGCGTGCTTGAACATCATGAACCTAGGAAATAGACAAGTTTTGTAGGGGGTTATCCATGGAACGAGCGCTGCTAGATTCCATGATAACATGATGTACGCTGCATTTAACAGTACATAGGAACAAGAACTAGATACATAGATTACTCCAAACCACGAAACCAAGAAGCATTAGCACCAACAGTAGAAACCCCCCCATAATGCTAAAAAAAGGGAGAGCCAAGACAGGTACATTGAAACTATGTGAAACCAAGAAGTGCATGTAGGAGAAACAACCTGCAAATAAAAGGTTGTGCAAACTAAGACATACACGCACGAGACAAGAATCACTAGGATTCACTGCTGTCATTGAAGGGACACTCATTTGACAAAGGTGTGATGGCAAACCAAAGGAAAACATCAAGCCCCACATGACACTTTATATCATAGTACGAATACAAAAGGCACAAAAAGATGTGCAAAATCCCCAAAAAATATACACCAAAATGGCACTTTATCTCAGTGTATCTACAAAAGAGAATGTGCATGAAAAAGATGTCTACAATACCCAAATAGGACAAAATATTGGAAATACATATAGAACAACCAAAAATGAGTCATCCCATGCAAACAAAAAGTTTCCAAGAGCTGAAGTGTCCAAGTAATTCACCAGAGTGCAAAAACACAAAAAATTAAATAAAATGTACCTGGAGAGAAATATGGAAAAAAGTACATGGATGGTTCTGAAGGGCTTTCAAAGATGGTTCCAACTTTGTTAGAATCGCAAAAAACGAAGAAATCGGTCAAAAGTTATGAGCTTGGGACTAAAAACATCACTGACTTCAACAGGTTGAAGAATGCACCAACACCAAAACTGGGTGATGAGACCCACACCACTGGAAAGTTGGTAGAACCAACTTTTTGACGATATCTCGTTCGTCAAAATCCGACATCGTATGCCCAAGTTATGGTCAAAAGAAAAAAAATTGCTCTTGAGGGCCAAAGAAGGGTCAAAAAGGGGCCTAGGGTACATTCCGTATGGTTGATGTCATGTTGACATTAGCATCCCATACGGTTGATGTCAGCATGATGTCAGTAAGAATATTTGAAGAATATTCTTCCCACGCCGAGAAAAAATCTGGGCTTGGCAAAAAATCCTGATCGCTAGAAAAAGCAGTCTTGTTGGAAAATATTTGCCATTGAAAACTGGAATATGCCAAAAAAGATTTTGATGCTTGGAAAAAATTCAAAAGTCGCTAGAGAAAATAGTATTGTACGTCGAGAGCAAAAAAACGGATGTTGAAAAATTTAAACCTGTCGAAAAAGCTGCTAGGCGGTGAAATGCATGCTGGTGACGGGGTTGAAAGGTCCGCTAGGATCCCACATTTGTATGGGGTTCGTAGGGGAGAGTACCCTGTGGGTACCCCCTAATTAATCCACCCACTTTTTGAAAAAAAAACCAACCGCCCCCTTTTAAAAAATTGCATTTTATTTTTTTGATTTTATTAAAAATTTCTAAAAGCAAAATTTTAAAAAAATAATGCCGACCTTGAAACTTAATAATTTTTTTTTTCAATTTTAGTGCACAGGGCCGTACAAGCCCTGTGCAATTTTTTTTCACCTTTGATGTTCCCGATGTCAATTATAGGAAAATTTATAGTCAAAATTTGCCAAATTGGCCTCTTGAACGCAATGGCGAGGTCCTTTTCGTGCCAAAATGCACCAAAATCGCAGCTACCCTCCGGATCCGGAAAAAAAAAACCTCTTCAAACCCTCATAAATCTGACCTTAGGAGTCCAAATCAAGTCAAAGCAAAATGAAAATATGACTTTCTCGATAGTTCTAAATCCAACAGTGAGGTCCTTTTCATGCTAAAATGCACCAAAAAGCGCCCACCTCCAAAATTTGCAAAAAAACAAAGGGGATTCAAAATTTGACGCTTGTAACCCTTGTTGGAGAAAAAGCCTCATAAATCGAGAAAGGGTTAACTGAATCAAACAACGAACAAGGACACCTTCCACGCAAGAGATTTGCAAACAAAATATGCAATATTCCTCAACAAGAAAAAGCTATAGAAGAACATCGAAATACCTCAAGGAAAACAAAAGTCCTCAAAGGTTGAGAGTTAGAGAGTATAGAAGTATAAATCTCCAGAGTGATAATACAATAAGGGTTGAGTGCTATATAGGAGCAACCCTAAATGGTAAAGGGATTAGATTAGGACAAGTGTCAACATCACATGCGATGAGACAAAATGATCTAATAATAGCTCACTTCAATTAACATAGAAAAACACTTAGTTAATTGAATAAAGAACTCCTAAGTTTAGCTTAAGTGCATGAGAATAAATTAGACTAATAATTGATTAATTTAAGATTAATCAATTATTAGCTAATGCATGATTACTCTAACAAATCTTAGTGATTTCAATTTCATGAAGAAGTCCTAAATGGCATCAAAATTGTCTGGGCTTAAACTAACGAGCTCATTTTCCAAGTAATGGTCTCTCATAGAATTTTGAGTCCCAAGCAAACTTTCTAATTTAGTTCATATTTTATTTGGAGAATTTAGAGATCCAATATGAAAGAGGTGATTGGGATATATAGACAAACATAGTGTTCCACGAACCTCATCACATTTGTTAAACCACTTGGGTTTTTTTGTAAGCAACTTTGGTTCAAGTTTAACCCCATAGTGATTATGTTTAGACCAACTTTTCTTAAATACATCACCATTTTAGATTTCCACTTAAAGTAGTTGTATGGTGTAAGTAGAAGAATATGTAGAAAACAAAGCATGCTGAAAAAGAGACAACACAAGTACACCCTCATATTTTAGATTTCCACTTAAAGTAGTTGTATGGTGTAAGTAGAAGAATATGTAGAAAACAAAGTGTGCTGGAAAAGAGACAACACAAGTACACCCTCATATTATTAGTCATTGAAATGACCCCCCAATAAGTGCAATGTTTGACAATTTATGATTAGTGATTTTACAATGCAAATACTAGATTTTCAAACTCTTACAAAACCCAAAAATAACCAAAATGCTGAAACAAGAGTTCAAGTACAATATGAGATGAAATAGAGAGCACTATTGTAGAGTACATAGAAAAATACACACTTTGAAAAAAGAGGACCCAAAAAGGAGTTTGCATGCATAAGATATTGCCTTCAAAAGGTCTTAAAATGAGAGTTTTGTAGCAAAATGCCTTAGAAATGAGTGATATGGCTAATGCACCATTCAAACCCCATTCACAAATTGGCTTTAGGATCTCAAATTTTGATGTAGCAAAAGCCAAATTTGACTTTCTCGAGCCTTCCGGACTCTATGGAACATTTGAAAATGTTGTCAAGATTACCAAAAAGCTACAATTTCCAGATTTCAGAAAATACAAGTGCAAAATCCTAGAGGTTAGAAACTTTTTGTAGAACTGTTTTGATTTTCCAAATCATCCAAAGATGCAAGAGAAGAGCATACTGGGTTTTTGGAAAATCTGCATGCAAAAGATTAGCCCCCTTCCAATCTCTCAAATATGGAAACTAAAGATCTACTCTAGCACCAAAACTTGTGATATCATGTTAGAATTTGTAAAATAGATGAAAACCCATAAAATAATGTAGGGAATAGATGCTACAATATTGTACATGCAGCTACCCTTCGAATCTCTCAAATACGGAAACTAAAGATCTGCTCTAGCACCAAAACTTGTGATATCATGGCAGAATTTGTAAAATAGATGAAAACCCATAAACTAATGCAGGGAATAGATCCTACAATATTGTACATGCAAATAATTTATGAAATCAAAATAACATTACAAATTTAGTCTCCAAGAGAGTAATACAAATGCTCAAGGCATAAAATAGCATTAGGAAAGCACAAAAGCATGAAGCTTCATTAATGATAAAAGTGTACCAATGAGGAGAGAGTATATATAGGCTAAGTGAGAGGTAGCAAATATGACCAATGGGAGGAATAAACCACAATACTACAAAAATAGGAGAGTATCTCACATGGATGATGCTAACAAACTCACATTTCACTAACACTAATACTCATACTAGTCTATTCTTTTCCCTTGAAAGAATTGGTGAGCAACCTTAATGCGATATCCTATTGGGTGATGTAATGTAGTGAGAATATCCATGATATCTTGCAAATGTTTTGCATGGATTATGAAGTCCTCTCTTGTGAACTTTGGTAAAGATTTGAGGGTGTTTGCAGGGACAGGGTCCCATGTGGCTGGGGGAGTTGGTGGAATCAAAGGGTTGCCATTATTCCAATTTACAAAATTTCTTTGAGCTTTTGGGTTTGCATTGGAGGGAATGGAGTGATGGAAGATTAAAGTTGACAATTTTTTTTCTTGGAGGAATAACCAAAGGTGGAACTAAGAGATAAGGGCGGTTTATTGTAAAAGATGTGGTTACAAGCTTTTTTCTTATAAAAGTAGGAGTTGTTGGTGTAGGTTTTTATTTTCGTAGCGGGTTAATTTATTTTCCCTTAGTACTAGGTTTTTTCCTACACTTAATTAAGCTTTCTTAGGATAATAAAGTGAGTTTATCATTAAATAATAACTAGGAGATAAGTGATGTGGTGTCCCCTTCCTTAAAGGGTGGAACATTTTCCACTTTTGGTGGTTAATTCCTATTGGTTGGATTTGCCACCTCCATCATCTCCTTAGTTCTATATAAACTCTCTACCTAGCTTGTATTTTCATTCATTTTCTTGCATTGTTGCATACTTTGACATACATGCACCTTGATGCATGTAGTCATTATTTTGCAGATTTGCTTTGAGCTCCTAATGCAATTTTGTAATGTCCCTTTCCTGATTTTCCGTAGTATTTGCTTATTGATCACAAATTGCAGCAAATTAGGGTTAGAGTTCGTCTTACCAAATAAATATTTCTTTAATAATGCAATCTTGGGTTTGAATCCTGCAATCACCACATGAACAATATATGCAAATATATATATAATAGAGTTAGGTAATTACAAATTTACATCACATTATAGATTATCATTAATGCAAGCAAGCTAGGGTTTGGGAGAAAGGACATGATGGGTCCACTGGAAGCCTTTTCTACACCATGCCTAAGAGGGTGTATACCACAACCCTCTCCCTTGGTGGTTTGTACCTGTTTTCCCCATTAGTGTACCAACCCCTTGAAGACACTTTCCACCTTGTGGAGTTGGACAGGGGCCATAAGTGGGCAATTTGACTCTCTGTGTAAGTGCCCTTTGGTTGGCTACCTAATAGCCTCGTTCGACGTTTACCCCTTTTGCTTACACCCCAGGCCCTTCCTACAAGGTGGGTTCCAAACAGTCAAACATATCTTCTATTCTATCATAAGAAATCATACATTAGATATTCTTTCATTATGCATGGAAAAATTTATACAGATGTAAGATAATGAATGGCAGAAAATACCCCTGAGTATCTATATATATATGTTTAATAATTGTCAACCTGCTATGGCAGACTGGACAGGCTCCTTGTGATTGCTGGTCTGATCCCTCTTTTGTTCAGCCGATGTGTATCTTTTTCTCTTCTCTAAATTGATCTGTTCTTAACACTCAGAAGATATCGTTAGTGTAGATCAAACAGATAAGTATCTATTATCCATACTTATATTAAAGCATCATAATTACCTATAAGGCTCAATAATTGCTGCAAGCACCATTATTGGATAATCGTATATAATATATATTTATTTCATGAGTATTATATATTATATACTTATTTCTAAGTAATATCAATCTTCCCATAATTATTTTATGCAAACTTTTATATATATATAATGACACTCCATTTTCTGATTATATCTGCTGCTATGCTCAGAAATATATTTTCAGATTTCTTATTTTTGAATGCTCTGCCTTCCTTCCTAATCTGCTGCTTTATGCAGATTTCTGATTGATTTTCCTATTTCCTAATTATCTCTTTTATATCATATTTATGTCTTTGCTGCTCTCAGAAGTATATTAGATTTTCTTATTTATATTATTATCTATCATTCCCTCTTTTGAAAATGATTTCATTTCCTTTATATATCTCCATGTCCAGTGAAATGATGCATCTCTTCTTGAAAAGTCACCACCTTTTACTAAGGAATAATCGTGCTTTTCTAAACTAAACTCATATCTTTTAAAACACAAATTGCTGCTTTTCTCATATTCTTCTTTATCACATTCATTGCCTTATAATGATTGTGCCTAACATAAGTGCTGCCTTCATTATTGGATCACTACATTTAATAGTATTGGCCATCCCTCAAAGACATCCCTCCACTCCTTATTTTAATTGCTGCTTTATTATAATCTCAAGCGCTGCCTTCATATCAGAATCGCTAAAGACAATAATAATCTTAATTGTAATTTTATATGATTGATGTTTATACTTTATTCTCTTATATATATATATATATATATATTTTATATTAATTATTATATGTTTTCTTATTTTAATATATATTTATAGTATTACATTATAATAACTATTTATAATAATATCAAGTTATTAATATTTATATTTATATATTTTTTTAATATTTATATTATTATTTATTAATTTATTTGCATTTCAACGCTTGCAATCTCAGGGGCATGACAGTCTGCCCTTCCCAAGATTGCTTGTCTTCAAGCAATCACAATCTAGGATGTTCTTGAATTTACCAAGATCCCAATCAACCTTTTTGAAATCCAAGATGTTAGAAAAATATTGCATTCTTCATCATGATGGATTATAGGAGTGTTATGAATATTAAGATCCTTTGTGCAAAGCCAATTTCACGTTTGAGGAAAAGATCTAGGTGTCCTTTATTGCATGTTGTATCCTTTCTCTTTTAAACAATCAAATGACAATTTCCCTTAGATAAAGTATACTTCATTTCACATGATCATTCAGACCAAGTTTGGGGTGAGTTTGCTTGGGAATGCCTAATAACCTAAAACATCTTCCAATCATATATTCCCTTATCATTGTCTTGTATGTTATAACTCTCTAGGTACATGTTTTCTAGATTGATCAAAGTTTAGCATTTACAATCAAACAATAGGTGAGCTTGAATTTATAGGTTTACACTAATATCAATTCTTGTCCAACTTCTAAATCAATTGGGGTTTGTCACTCTTGTAAAATTTGACATATCCCACGTTTGACATTAAGATTCATTTTAAACAATATCAATTTATCCCCAAGTTTGAAAGGGGAGGATGATCCTAGGATTTGTGGGTGATGGATCCATGATGTAACTTAGCATATGTAATAATTTTGTTGTAGCTTGATTTGCATCAAGTTTATGAATGTAGAGCTACTCTAACCAAGAAAAAAGCTTAGAAGATGACCTTGGATGAGATGATCTACTCTAGATTTTACATATAGGGGTGAATTCGGTTCACAGGGTAAAGTTCACTAGATCAATTATGTAGGTTATAAGGTAGATTATATGTGGTACGAACTTGATTGTATATTTAATCTTGTTCAAAACAAATCACCCTTTAGAATAGTTGTGTTCTTGCTTTGGGAAATCTTTTGACGTTTTGATGGCTTGATTTCTTGAGGGATAGATGAGTGATGATTGCTTATTGAACGCCAATGAATTGATTCATCCCTTATAGTCATTCCTTGAAAGAGTCACCACCCTTCATGGCTGCCTTTTACTTGATTGTTAGATTCATTACCTGTTGAGGGTTTCTTTATAGGGGGGTGATTCCCCCTTTTTATATTTTATTGTTGAGGGAGTCCTAGTTTTTTGAAGGGTCACAACTTTTCACATTGTCACACATCTCCTAATTCAAGTCTCTTGCAAAATTACGTAAGGTTCTATTTTCAAATGATGGTATGCATGAAATGCTCTCCCTTTTGTATTACAAATTTGAGGGAGTCACACCTTTTCACTTCAATAATTACAACTCTTCATTATTCAACTTAAGGTAAGTTAATTCGTTTAGTGCTTCTCAACTCAAGAAGCATTTTTGACAAACAAAGTTTTAGCATTTTCATAGTTTCTTAAGCATAAAGTATTTATAAACACACATGGAGTAATCTTGTTGAAGGCACATCTGGCATGAAGCAACACTTGGATATACTTAATACATGTAGCATGCATAAATACATATAAGATATGAAGTATTGACATAAGGCATGAAGCATGTAATACATGAAGTATGGAGCATGAAGCATACACTTGAACACATGTAGGAAGCATAAAGCCTACACGTGAGTACACACAATACACAAAGTATGCACATAAGCACAACTTAAGGCATGAAGCATGAAGCATGAAGCATACACGTGAATACACGTAATACATGAAGTATACATAGGAAGCATGAAGCATACAAGTGGATACATGTAATACATGAAGTATACATCGGAAGCATGAATCATATATGTGAATACATGTAATACATGAAGTATACATAGGAAGCATGAAGCATACAAGTGGATACACATAATACATGAAGTATACACTAGAAGCATGAAGCATATATGTGAATACACGTAATGAAGTATACACTGGAAGCATGAAGCATGCATATGTAAGTCATGAATTATACACATCAATACACACTAGTCACAAAGTACACTCGTGAATACACATGAGTCGCAAAGTATACACATGAATGCATGTAAGTCACATTAATACATGTAAGCCACAAAAATCACCAAGTATACACATGAATATACATAAGTCACAAGAATGCTCGTAAGTCATTAAGTATACACATGTAAGTCATAAAGTATGTCACATGAATGAATGCACATATGTCGCATGAATACACGTAAGTCACGAAATATCTTCATGAATACATGCAAGTTGCAAGGTATACACATAAATGAATGCACATAAGTCACATGAATACACATAAGTCACGAAGTACACGCATGAATACACGTAAGTCACAAGTATCTTCATGAATACATGTAGGTTGCAAGGTATACACTTGAATACACATAAGTCACAAAGTATGAATACACACAAGTTGCAAGGTATACACATAGTCGCATGAATACATGTAGGTCATAAAGCATACGCATGAATATGTGAGTCACAAAGTATGCACCTAGGAGGCACACACATATGGGAATGCATTATTGGCCTTGTAATGTCCCCTTTTCAACAATGATAAGTGTAGTTGGCTGTTAGCCTATCCCGGAAGCCCGTAGGCTAGTCGGAAGTGGAAATTAGGGTTTCCTATGATCTAGGAGGATGTTTCAACATTTTTTCAGAAGCTTGCACATGGAGTTTTGGATTTTGGATTGCGGATTCTTTCTGGGTTTTTAGAGAGCTTCGCAATGATATGACATGCAAAGCATTTGGACAACTTTTCAGAATTTACTATTTTTAGTAGAGTTGCAGTTGGCAGCAACACAGTGAGCTTTCCACTTCAGGTAGTGCAGTGAGTATTTTTGGTTTTGGCCTTGAGGCACAATTTTGGGAGAAATGGATTATTTTAAGTTATAAAGGTTATATTTTCACTTTAGAACCCCTTGGCCTAGTGTTATAACTTCATGTTGTTTTAAAAGGGGGACTTTGAGGGTGGATGCCTCATTTGGAGGCTAATTAAATATTTCTAAAGTTAAAAATTTCCCTTGAGGGGTTGGACGCCACTTTTGGAAAGGTCATTATTTTATTAAAAGTTTTTATTTCTCACTTGACTTGGGGCGCCAACTTGGAAGGAGGGAAAGTGAATTCAAAACTAAAATAACCTCAAGGTGATTTGGGCGCTTTCTAGAAGATGCTGGAGATTCACCTCAGAGTCTATAAAAAGAGGCCCTTGCTCATTCATTTGTCATCCATGAAGAAATATATCAAAATGTTGCTGAAATGGTGAGTGGTTTGCTTCGAGGAATGCATACCTCCTAGCTTGGACCTGGTTTCTTGCTTGAAAGATAGCAACTAGCTAACTGAGAAGGTTGTTCTTTACACTGAAGAACAAATTGAGCTTATTGCAATGGAGTCTTTTGGTGTGTCTTGTCAATTTACAGGTTGCTGGTTTGGGTGTGGTTGTAGGAGGTTTTTACTCATTGCTCTTTAGACGATTTTTGTTTGGTTTTGGGCAGTTGCTATATCATTTCCTAGGCCTTGGGTGCCCCTTCTTGCTAAGTTTGGGAATTTTTGGTGAAGTCTTTGATTTTATATTGTAGGTTGCCACTTTCTCCAGGCCGTACCTTTGTCTGGGATTGCATTGAGAAGCGTGAAAAAAAAAACTCATGTTTGCATTGGTTTCTTGGTTGTAAGAGACCAGGTGTCTCTAACTTCTGGAAACTTATGCTGAATAACTAGGGTTTGTAATTTTTATAAATTTTTTCAATTATTACCAGGCAAGAAATATGCATGCAAGAAATTAACAATTTCTGAAAGATAACATGCAAAGATATACAACTGGAAACAAAGATAAATGCTGGAAATCAAAGCTTTACTGATATTGCATTATTCTTGAAAACTTTACAAAGAAGATACCCGGAAACAATCTTCTGAACTTGAAAGATGCTAAAACCCTTATTCCAAATCTCTCCTGCAAGACTAAAGCAATAAATCTGATGAAGCATAGACTTGACTTCTGGATGAAGCCAACAGTGAGCACCTTCAGCTGATATTCCACAACCTCAGAATGCTAATACAATGGAGAGTTTTCGTTCTCCAAAGCCGATATGCTGGTAGAAACCCTCAGGCTCCCTTCCCCAAACGCCAATGAGAAATTATCAAACAAATATCCAATAATCAATTATGAATATCCAAATGAGCCCCATAAGATTCTTTTATACTTTTCCTGGAGGAGCTCATACACTTTTCTCACCAATGTGGGATAAAAGATAATAGGCCAATCCCCTCCAATTTGCCTTTTAAATCATTTTAAAATAATATAATGTTTGCACTTTGGAATATTAAAATATGTCCTTGAAATTGGCGCCCAAGTAATTAATTAAAATGGCCCTTTTTAATGATGAATGGACCCTCAAGTCATAAAGTGCAAATATAATGTTATAATATAACATTAAAAATATTAATTATTATTAGTCACTTTTAATAATAATTAAACGTTATAACTTAGGAAAAACTCCTTATTTCACCAACTCAACTGAATTTGGGAATCGACACTGTCAACATGTGAACTTCAGGTGTCCTGCTATAAATAGAATTGCTTGCTAGCTGACTTACTATAAATAGTAAGTATATGAAATTAAATCAACTGATGGCTAAGCTTGAACCAACACGAGATGCTGAAGGAGAGATTCCTCTGATCATCACCAAAAGAGACCCTCTAACCAGACATAGTAGCCTACGAGGGCCAGGAATAGGCTAAATCCACCGAACTTTGATGCTCGCAAAATTGGGGACATTACAGTCCGCCCTCCTTGAAATTGCTTGTCCTCAAGCAATCTCTACTGCAAAGAAACCCAACTCCTTGGAAGGCCCAAAAGAAGAACTGTGAAGTGTCCCACACATCTCTAACTGTCTCCCATAGCATCAACAAAAACACAACTGTGCAAGCTATCCCTGGATCCCAAACCCAGAGTGAAAGTCTGTTGTGTCTGTCATCCTCAGGCTTCCACTGCACTCTACTGCCTCCAACTTCACCATGCTGGGAATGGTGAAGTAACCCAATGGGACCCATCCAATACTCGATGCCAAAACTGTCACCACTTGGATCCCAATACAATCTGAATTCACATCCATCTGTCATGCGGAGATAAGAACTTCTAGAAGCATCTGCTACACCGAATCTCTCCCTGTCCTCTGCTAAACCCTCATGGATGTGATAACTGACCAAGCCATCATGCCAACTGACACCATAGTCATCCTGTAACCATGTACCCATAAGAAAACTTTGTGACATAGAAGTAGCAAACCCTGTTGGATACATATTAGCATGATGTAAAACTTACGGCTGTCCTTGCAAGTAATCCCCCCACAAACAGCTGAGACTGGCGCTTGCAGTCGCTAATCCCATCTTCTGAAGATGGTGAATACCCATCCCACAACGGATGGTATAACTTCGGAGCCAATCCACACCGATGCATCATCAAATCCTCTGTGTGCGGACTAAAGGAGAAGTGATGAACACTCCTCACTATGCAATCAAGATAAAATGCTCCCACCTCTGTCAATGGCTGACCATCATAGTCCTGGGGAAACAAATCGGCTGCATGGGATGAAGTGACTGAGTTGCTTCCAGGTGAGGGAAACAAATCAACATAAGTACAAATCTCCATACTAGATGATGCCCCACATATCTCCTGTGACGATGATGGAGTAGTGACGTGAGCTGTCACACAACTCTTAGAAAAATCGACTATCTCATCACAAGAGCTCTCAACCAAAACACTCATCCCATATGAATTAACTGTACCAATATCTGTGAGGGATTTAACCGCATCCTCAACCTGCTCACAGCTATGAACCATGGGTGTATGCTCCTCACCAACTGCTGTCATGGAAATCTGAACTATATCAAAAGATGGTGAAGACTGTGCTAAACTCAACGCCATGGTAAGCTTCTCAATCTGTAACTGTGACTCTTGAAGGGCCAACTGGGCACTCTGCAACGAGTCCATAGTCACCTCAAGCTCATGAGTGAGCTCATCAACCTTCTCCTCCTTTCCCTGCAATGCATCATAACAAATGCAATCCCACTCGAGAAGAAAATCCCTATCTGCAAGTAGTTGTAGGTAATTTTGTTTCATCATTCCAATTGCTTCTCGAAGTGCATGTATCTCTGCAAGGGAAAAAAAACTATCACCGTGCTCATATGTCAAAGGAGCACTCCAACCATAGGTGGCCAGCATCTGACGAGCAACATCAAAATGCTCAACGGTTGTGGCAACCATCCTGTCGTTAACCTTCAATTGCCTTGCTAAATGATGATACCTTTGTGACGAAACATTTCCACACAAATCTTCCGATTTGTCATCCACACTGTGATATGAGGCTGAATCAACGTCACTCACCACATGATAAGCAACATCGTGTGTGCTATCATCTTTGCACACATTATCAGCTAAGGTACTGCTGCTATGTACCTCGAGGGATGGCTCATCTGATAAGGTAGGAGCTACTGATATAACAGTATCTTCACACACTTCCACTTCCAAGGTGACTGTGTGTCCATCCACATCACGATCTTGGGATTCATTGTCATCAAATGAATTCTCTGATTCGTTTTCTAAGGTCTGATAAGAAAAATCAGACTTACCAAGACATGAATCCATGTCATACAATGCATCTTTAGTACTCATTTCTTGAGTATTTTCATGTGACAGCTCATTGGTAACATCTTGTACATGTGTAATCACTGTTGTCTCAAGCTGATGCAAATTTTTACTATTGCTGTTACAAAAATCAGGATTGTTATCATGACTGATAACAACTTTTTGAGCATTAATAATGTCAATATTCTCTTCAAAACTCACCTTCTTTTCTTGCACTTGCTCCTCCTCAACCAAATAGGGTCCCAACTTGTCTTTACACTGGTCAAAGACATTACACACCAAGACATAAGCAGCTGGAGATGTCAATTTGTCTCGCTTGCGAACTGCTAGGAGAAGTGTCATAATGGGCTGAGATATGTTATCAAGATTATCAACAATGTAAGTCATGATATCTCTCATGTAGTCCTGTATATGCTTGTCATGCCCTGAACTGATGGACTCTACAAAGAGTTTAAATAATTGCAACACCAAATCATGCTGGTCATAATCAAGCATGGCTACGCATGATCTCTCTTGTGCCATCAACTCCAATAACTTAACCTTTCTTCTAAATGTAGGACTACCAATGTCATCAATCCCAATCATACTGTCAATAATCAGCTGAAACACCTCACCCATGAGGTTTGCGCCATAAGTAACTTGAGGAGCTGTGATCCTAAAAAATTGACTGATGCAGAGGGCAACCATGAGCCTAACTTCACTGTTACTATGTCTCAAGTACCTATGCCCTTTCAAAGCTTCCACTGCAGGAACCAACGCTATCTGAAGCAATGTTGAAGGTGACTGTTCTACATAACTTAAAATTTCTTCCATCTTGCTCAAAATACACAATGTATCATATTTGGATTGTGATGGTTTACCAAGTTTCTCACCCTGTTTATAGAGCATTCTGGCCAACCATTTACCATCCCATGAATCCATTATTTCTCCACTGCTGGAACTCATGTTTTTTTTTAAATTTGTGCTGGAAACAATGAAACTGTTTATAAAGAGTGCTGGTCACTCAAATGCAAGACATTTATTCACTGAACACCGAACTATATCTCCCGAACTATCTCTCAGGGATCGGATGTTATCTTCAGCATTTATCTCAATTGACAAATTGCATTTTGTCAAACAGTTTGTACAGTATTGAACTAATTTGCAACATATGTGGCTGCTCAGATTTTCACTATCTTGAATGAATAGTTAACTGCAGATTATGACTTCCAGAAACTTAGTAAAGAACTGAGCCAATATATAGAGCATATATGAAGTTTTTATGCTCAGATATGAATCACAGAGACAGAGTAAATGCAATTACATGAACAGAGGCTTCTATAGCAATTGTACTCGTATTGAAATCATACTCAGTAAAACATGACCAACAGTTACAATAATTTCTAAGTATAGTAATAGTCTAATTTCACAACAAAACAGAATGTAATCAAGAAGTTACTGATATTCAACTTGTTATCATCAGCTGAGCAACTACAATATTCAGAATGTTTGTAATGAATCTCAGTCTTGATAATGAAGATCCCAAAGGCAGAATGTGGCTCGTGTGGGCTTGCAAACTGCTTAAAAAAAAAAACCAAAACCAACCCACGCCAAGCTCCCAAGATACATCATAGTACGATGGCAGGCCACTATAGGATACTCACGTTTTCATAGACCCGCATACTTGCTTCAGAACTCACGTTTCTGATGCAAATGACTAGACGTCTTCAAGCAGGATTCTCGTGGTTGCAGCAATGACTAAAGACATATCGTATGGCTTGATTCTGCCTCCACGTCACTATCCCAGTTCTCATGTGGCTCCAATATAAGGAAGCTGTTTCACCAATTATCTCCGATGCAATAATATTAAGGCGGCAATGGCAATAATATCGATCTCTTCAAATAATGGTAACTCCTTTTATGGTTGCGATTTGATTTTGTCTCTTTCCTTGAAATGTTGAAGCTCGTCTCATTTATCCTTCTATTATAGGTAATTCTAAAGATTTAAGTGTGCCACGGATCTTAAAGAGAAATACGATAGACCAAATTACAATCGGAAGCTTAATTTTTAATCTCCACGTCATCCAGAAAGACGTCTTCTCCAAGCGATGACTTTTTTTTTTTTGGCTTGTCTCTTCTAAGCTGCTCCCGACAGGAGGATATCATATATTTTTTCTTTGTCTTATCTCATGACGACTTTTGTGTCTCCAATGTGGTGCTTAACTTTCCCAGCAACATTCGTTAATAATACATCCACCATGAAATATGTGCGATGCCTCCAGTGATATGTGCGATGGTAAAAAATGCGATCTCCAGATATAAACGTCAATGCTAGCAATAATGCATCAAATGATAATCCGTAAAAGAGGAAGACTCGACAGCATATAAATGAATGGCCGACTCCTTACCAAACTTCTGGAGTAGTCTCCATGTCCATACGTGCTATGCTAGACTTCCGACTCCCTTTAATAATTTGATTGACTGTTAAATATTACTTATTCCTGCAAATATTCAAATCGTTCCTCTGGTCGTACCAAACAAACCCAATACTTTAAAATCTGACTGGTAATTCTCTGCAATTGATAAACTTTTCAAACCCTAAATTCTCATAATCTTCTTTGTATCTATAAACCCATAATATTCTGAAATTTCTCTCTACTTGTGAAATTTATTTTCCACACAGGATGGCAGGAAAACCTGCTCTGATACCACTGTAAGAGACCAGGTGTCTCTAACTTCTGGAAACTTATGCTGAATAACTAGGGTTTGTAATTTTTATAAATTTTCTCAGTTATTGCCAGGCAAGAAATTAACAATTTCTGAAAGATAACATGCAAAGATATACAACTGGAAACAAAGATAAATGCTGGAAATCAAAGCTTTACTGATATTGCATTATTCTTGAAAACTTTACAAAGAAGATACCTGGAAACAATCTTCTGAACTTGAAAGATGCTGAAACCCTTATTCCAAATCTCTCCTGCAAGACTGAAGCAATAAATCTGATGAAGCATAGACTTGACTTCTGGATGAAGCCAACAGTGAGCACCTTCAGCTGATATTCCACAACCTCAGAATGCTGATACAATGGAGAGTTTTCGTTCTCCAAAGCCGATACGTTGGCAGAAACCCTCAGGCTCCCTTCCCCAAACGCCAATGAGAAATTATCAAACAAATATCCAATAATCAATACTCAGAATATCCAAATGAGCCCCATAAGATTCTTTATACTTTTCTTGAGGAGTCACACTTTTCTCAATCGATGTGGGATAAAAGATAATAGGCCAACTGTAATGTCCCCGCTTTAATGACATTGTTTGGTCGAAAGTGGTTAGCCTATCATTCTCGATCCCTCAGAGGGCCTACGATGTGTGCGAGGATCATCCTCGAGGCGCTACTCGTTGTTTTGTAGCTTCAGATCGCGTAGCTTTACTCTGTGTCATTCTCTAATCTTCCGTGAGTGGATTTTAGAAACTTCTATTTTTAGAAAGTTAGGTCAGGCGGAAGCTGCTATTTTGGGCAGGGCACCTGGTTCAGCTGGTATGCTCGGAATCGACTCAGTTCTTCAGTTGGATGATCAGAAGGAGAAATAAGGCGTATTTAATGATTATTAAATATTTAATATTTTGACTTTATATTAAAGTCACTTTATTAATATATTTAAATATTAATAATTAATGGTATATTATAAAGTATTTTTAATACTTTATAATAAAGTGAAAAGTTGATTATAATGAATAATTATTTATTCATTAATTTGGACGCCATTTAATTAATGATTTTTCCTAAGTGGAGAAAAGGTGAAATTAAAACATTTTATTTAAATGATCATTAAAAGAGCTTGGGTCGAATTTTCTCAGAGGCTTATATATTGACTGCCAAAGACAAATCGAACCATTATGTGATGATATTCTAATTTGTCTTATTTTGCTCTAAGCATTGGAGTTTGCAAACCCTAGGGTTTCTGGCAGACGAAGCGTTTCTGGAGAACGATACCTCTTCAGGAATTTGGCAGACTGAGACTGTGAAATACCAGTTTAAGCTTGCATCTGGGTGACTTCATTCAGGAGTTACAGATTGGATTTATTGATCGATTCATTCAGAGTCAGCACGGAATAATCATTGGGCAGTTGAGGCGACTTCTCAGAGGGTCCATTTACAGAGATCTGACAGATATTATTGAGGCCGTACCCTTTTCTTTTGCTGCTGCTGTACAGGCCGTACAAATATGTACCTGCAAGGCCGTACCATTTCTTCAGGAAGAAACGCCCTCAGTTTTCAGTGAAAGTCTTTTGGATCTGGAGCGCCTTAGTCTTCTGGAGGATTCCTTTCATTTGGAGCTTGGAGACTGGCTCTTATTTCAGCCGTACATTCATTCTTTGTTATTGTGGCGCCTGGCAAGCAAAAATCAGGTTTTTGAAATAAAATCATATTCTATAAACATTTGCTTATTCTATTTGCATTGTAAAAGCTCTGGTATGATAATAAATGGATGCGCCTATGTTCTCTGAACAATCTTGAGCTTATTTCATGAATTTAGAATTTATTATGAATTTATTAGCATTTTAGAAGAAATCGCAGCTTTCTTTGTTTTCTCAAAATCCATCAAAAACACAAAAAAATACAAAACTCGCAAAAACAAAACAATCTCAGTCAGGGTTTCGGGTTGAGAACCACCAGGGTTCTTACACAATCCCCTCCAATTTGCCTTTTAAATCATTTTAAAATAATATAATGTTTGCACTTTGGAATATTAAAATATGTCCTTGAAATTGGCGCCCAAGTAATTAATTAAAATGGCCCCCTTTTTAATGATGAATGGACCCTCAAGTCATAAAGTGCAAATATAATGTTATAATATAATATTAAAATATTAATTATTATTAAAGTCACCTTTAATAATAATTAAACGTTATAACTTAGGCAAAACTCCTTATTTCACCAACTCAACTGAATTTGGGAATCGACACTGCCAACATGTGAACTTCAGGTGCCCTGCTATAAATAGAAATGTAGATAGCATAGCTTACTTTTGTGTTAGTCGGCCTTGGTCGTAGTCGGCCAATTGCTAATAAAACAATAGTTAGTGAGAATAATACATGTCCTGTACTTTCGGGTAATCAAGTCCCGATTAATATTAATGTTGTTATGAAATGTCGTGTCGGTTGGTTATCTAACCACCGCAGAACGTTATATGTAGTCTGTTGGGATAGTCGGAAGGGAGGTGCCGATGTTTATATTGTTAAGCACTGCTGATACTCTTTGATTGTACATGATATTTCTGATAATGAATAAAGTTTCTGGTATTCAAACATGATATCTTTCTGGTTATTGTTTTATTCTATGTTCTGCACATGACTAGTTTGCCAGTAGTACGTAAGATTTGAATTACATTCAGTAGGAAAACATTTGGCGCTGTTGCCTGAGCGGACTAGGGCATCACTCGTCATGGCAGCGTAATGGGTCAATTGGCGGAAGAACTTGTAAATGCTAATGAGGAACGGGAAGACTCCTTGACAAAAGATCTGGTAAATTTGTGGAAAATATCGTTACGTGACCACCTGCGTAGGGAATCCCACATTCGGGAGATCCCTGAGGAAGTCATCTGGGATCGGTTGGAAGTAAACGACGAGGTGAACCACCTCCTGAATCGCATGCCTAGGTTACTTGCCCGCCATTTCATTATCCTGCAGGATTTGCGAGAAGAAGAGGATCGCGAGCGCCGAAGGCAGCAAATCGTACAACGTTGTGAAGACAGAACCAAATGTGAAGAGGAAGAACGCGATACTAGCCGGCGCCGTACTTCCGGCAACCAGCAATGATTGCTTGAACAACTAATAAATGCCCGTACGGCCGAACAAAGACAAACATCGAGTACTTGACGGGCACGGGACTTCGGAAGAGCAAGTTCGGCGATCACTCAGGCTGCAAGAACAAGAAAACCGATGAAGACGACTAAAGCAAGTCGGTAAGGAATTGGATGAGGACTTAATTGAAATAAATCAGAGCATAAAAAGAACATATGAAAATTTGACAAGAATAGACACATCTATTGAACGAGCACACCACAGTTTGATAGAAGGACGGGACGAAGACCCCTTCAGCACTCCACACGTAGGAAGATATAACCCCTATGAAAATGAAGATGATTTGAATAGAAGCATCAGACGATTTCGAGAGTTGTCCCTCTCAGACGACGACGAACAACGAAGGAGTGGAAGACCAGAGCTTAAGACCCCAAGGCAGAGAGAGCATCAGAGGGAACCCGAGGAGACCCACGGTGTTGAGGACGCTGACGGAGGACGTGGGAGTGACTCGTATGTGGCCAAGAGTGCAAGTGACGCACAAGGACGTAGCGAGGAAACCACTAGTCTAATCGGGTCCAACACACAAGGAGGTCAATCGGAAAGATGGCTCATCCGGAACGGCAAAAGTTGCCGAAATTCATGGGGAATGGCTTTGAGGATCCCGTACGGCATTGCAAGACAGGTGAGACAATCTAGATAGCTAGCGGGCAGGATGATCCCGACCAGTGGTTGAAGGCATTTCTAGCGACACTCAGAGACAGTGCCATTGATTGTTACTCGGAATTGGATCAAGCACAGAGAGCTACATGGAGGGTATTGAAGCAAGCTTTCCAGGAAGAGTTCAAACTTCTACGGGACGATAGTGAGATTGTCACAGAAATATATCATACTAAACAAGGAAAGCACGAGAACCTGCGGACCTACAACAGGAGATTGAAAGACTTGATAGGAAAGCTTGAGGCACAACTGGCAGATGGCTTAAAGAAGAGATGGTTCATTGAAGGATTGATTCCCTCGCTCCGGCGAAAAATGAAAGTAGTACCACCATCCTCGTACACCGAAGCATACAATCGAGCGATGGACATTGAAAGTGAGAACAGGACATCCTCGAAGGGGAAGAAGAGGGATGACGAAGAGAGTGCAGAGGAAAGTGAAGATGAATCGGCAACTGTACAAGCTCTTTGGCGGGATATGATGCGGATGATGAAAGAACTGAAAGCCGATAGGGAAGGATCCAAAGAAGCAAATGAATTATGGTGTACCGACTGCAAGACGGAAGGTCATACAAAGGCGAATTGCCCGAAAAAATTATTTTGTGACATCTGCCAAGTTATGGGACACTCCGTCAAGGAGTGCCCATACAACTTAAAAACCAAAAGTTCGCAAGTATTCTTCACCCAAGGCGAACAGTCAACTCCTCCGACCACACCGCCAAAACCACAGAGCAACAATGCATCCCCTGGAGGCTACCATAACAATCGGAGAAATACGCCCAAAAGCGAAATTCAGTACGATAGCAAAGGACGACCCATGATCCAATGCCGAAACTGTAATGAATGGGGTCACTTCGCGAGGGATTGCTCGAGCGGCCAAGGCACCGGGGGAAAGCTATGCAAGTGGTGTGGACCAGGTGATCATGAAGACACCAACTGTCCGAAGCAGAAAGGCAGTATCAATATACTGGAGATAGCCGACGAAGTCTTGGCAATTACAAGGGCATAGTCAAAAAGGGCAAATTATCCAGACCCTCGTACGGAGAAAGAAAGATTTCGGGAGGCCAAGACAAAAGTAGAAGAGGCAATGGTGAATGAATGCAAGAATTCTAAAGCCACCAGTACGTTGCTACAGTCGGAGTCGGAGAAGAATATCGTACGGCAGGTGCTTCACACAACCGTACCCATTAAGGTAACTGATCTCTTGCAAATGATGCCTTATCTCAAAGTAGCGCTTACAAATGTTATTGAAGAAAATCTTCAGAAGGGTCCACCAGAACGAACGCTAGAACTGGTAGCCGAGACTGTAGACCCAATGCTACTCACAGTAAGCATCGGGAGGAAACCAGCAGTCGTCGAGATGGAAATCTTGGGAATGAAATTATCTAACACTATCGTCGATGGAGGTTCGGGAGTAAACGTACTGGCAGAAGAGACCTGGAAGTGTTTGGGTAAGCCGACTCTTTGGCCCCCGACATTCCACCTCGTGGGAGCAGATCAACATGGCATCAGACCGCTGGGTACACTAATGGAGCAGAAGGTCTTGATCGGCACGCAGCTGTTTTTGCTAAATTTTGTAGTCATCCCACTGGAGAAAAAAGGCGTACGATACACTCTTGGGACGAGGATGGTTGATAGCTGCCAAGGCAACCCACAACTGGAAGAGGAATACACTCTCAATAGAAAATCGGGGGAGGAAATACACCATTGATCTGAAGAACTAGGCGGTCAGTAAAGATCTAGCATCTTCGGCATCTGAATCCGGAGGAGAATCAAATGATGATGAAAGGAAGCTAATGGAACCAGATGAAGAAGGGGTACTGGAGATTGGGAGTTGCTCGGAGGATGAGACCAGTTCACTGAATGGACTGTTTCACTGGCAGATGGAGGATTATGAAGTCTTCCACCCTGATTGCAACATGCTGCAAGTCAAGGAGGGGGAAGCAGAAGAAGACAAAGGCTCGACCAGTGAAACATTTCCTCCTGAGTACGAAGAATATAGAGAAGGTATGGCAGAATTGGATGTGACGCTAGCACACAAGTTTGAACAGGACAAAATTATCAAGTACGAGGAGCCAACGCTGAAAAAGGTAAACCTTGGGGAATCAGACAAACCTAAGGAGATTCTTGTGGGTGATGATTGGGACCCTGTACTGAAGGCGGCAGCATTCAGAATTTTCATGGAATATAAAGATGCTTTGCTTGGACGTACAAAGATTTAAAAGGCGTACCACCGGAGTTATGCGTGCACAGGATCCCTCTCGTACCGGGAGCCCAGCCCGTACGAAAGCGACCGTACAGAATGAACAAAAACTATGCCGCTAAAGTACAGGAGGAGATTGAGAAGATGCTGGAAGCCGACATCATTTTCAAAGTGGAGGTCAGCGAGCGGGTATCACCGATCGTCATATCCTTGAAGAAAGAGAAGGAGCAAATTAGAATCTGTGTTGACTTTTGTAGTCTGAATGCAGTGACTATCAAAGATCCATTTCCTATTCCCTTCACCGACTCAATTCTGGAAGAAGTTGCCGGGCATGAAATGTACTCCTTTCTAGATGGCTTCTCGGTTTACAATCAAATCAGTATCACGGAGGAAGACAAATTAAAGACTACGTTCGTGGTTGAGGACGGGTGTATGCATACAACCGAATGCCGTTTGGATTATGCAACACACCAGCTACATTCCAGAGGATAATACTCCACATTTTTGATAGAATGTCGGTAGGTAATTTCAAAGCTTTCCTCGATGACTGGTCAATTTATAGTGATAAGGAAAAACATTTGAAAGCCTTAGGCGAGTGCATGGAATAGTGTAGAGCAGCTCGCCTTGCCTTGAATCCGAAGAAATGCAGATTTATGGTGCCACAAGGGAAGCTGCTCGGACACATTGTGTGCAAAGCTGGGTTGAAAACGGATCCCGACATGGTGCGAGTCATCGTACAGATGGAGGCTCTGGAGAACGTCACCGGTGTGAAGTCCTTCCTCGGGCATGTGGGATACTATCGGAGATTTATAAAAAAATTTGCCCAAGTGTCATACCCTCTCGACCTACTGACGAGGAAAGGCCAACCATTTATATGGGCCGAAGAACAGGAGAAGGCATTCCAAGAACTGAAGGATCGATTGATCAGCTCACTGTTGTGACCTTTTTCACACATCGCCCCATTGCAAATGGGAGCCCCCTAATTTTTGCTTCGTTTCGAGCTTTTGGCTTGATTTTAGTTTGTTTTGTTGTTGTCTCTCTTTTCTACTGTCTGTCTTTCCGGGATTGTGCCCATCATTGAGTTTAAACTTGAATTTTGGCCAAATGTAGAAATTAGGGTTTCATCTTTCCTGGTCAGTCCGAGGTTGAACGAAGTGAATAAATTGAAAATAGAACCTAACGTTGATGTTAGTATGCTCCCAGCAGGCTCTCAGCAAATTTTCATCAAATTCCGAGTACTTACTATTTTTAGTAAGTGTGCAATTACAGGCAATCCGTTAGCATTTCTGAGATTCCGACAGTCATACCACATTCAGAGCGCATCAGGCTGCTCATGTGCAAAATTTGCTGAAACAGGCAACTTTCTATTTTTAGCAGTCCAGCTTCCGGGACAAATTTCAGGGCTTAGATGAAGAGTTTTTCTCTGCATGTCTGCATATTCCTTCTGGGTTTTTCGAGACCTTCGCGATGGTATAACATGCAAAATGAGACAACTTTCAGAATTCAGTCTTTCGAGGCTATTTTTAGGGTTTGCATGTTAGGGTTTTCTTTGCATGTCGGATGATTCTTTATGGGTTTTTCAAGAGCTACGTAGTGATGTGACATGCAAGTCAAGATAATCACTCAGTAAGGAACTTACTATTTTTAGCAGGTGCGTCCCGGCAGCCGCCTCCCAGCACTTCAGAATCATGAGCTGATCGCAGTGCAGCAGAAACGAGGACAAACAGAGATCATTTGATACGCATGCAGAGCAAATTAGGGTTTCCAGCTTCGGGACCTGAAAAGAAGGGCAAAAAGTCAGAATTTTCGAAAATCGGTGTAAACCACCGCGATCAGCATCCTTCAAGCTATCTGCTGGTAAAATTTGAAGTCAAATGGAGCACTTACTATTTATAGTAAGTCATTTTGGAAACAGGCTAAAAATAGCAAATTAGTTGCATGCGCTGATGTCAGCAGGCAGGTCACGTGGTGAGGAGCACGTCATTCAAATTTCAAGTCAAACAGAGCTGTGGAGATATCGGAAACGAGTGGTTACTATTTATAGCAAACTACCTTCAGAAATGGGCTAAAAATAGCAGGCCAACTAAAAATAGCAGTGTCAACAGGCCAACAAGGTTGTGAGGATCCAGTGTTCAAAATTTCAAATCATTCTGGGCTTCAGAGATGCAAGAGTTGAAGGGCTTACTATAAATAGCAGGGCATGGATAAACTGGCGAAGACGATGAAAAAGTGACTAAGTCTGGAGCTTCGTCCTGCAGCTACCCCAAAATGCGCCCTCCTCACAGGCATGATTGAAAATGAAGATATCCTGCTCATGCCTCCATATGCGCCCAACTTGCCTTGGGAATATGAAGAAAATATTCTAAGTTAAAATTTCATCCACCTCCCTATGCCAAATACGCCCAAGAAGAAAATCTAAGGCGAGGGCAAGAAAAGTGGCTAAGTATAACTCTCATCCACCTCACATGGCAAAATGCGCCCAGCTGCAAGAGCCAAGCATGAAAATTTTCTAAGTATCAAGCAATATCCTCCTCCTATGGCAAAATGCGCCCATCTTGAGAGAAAGTCAAAGAAGTCAAAATGGTTCATCCTTCAGCATAGGCAAAATGCGCCCACCTTGAAAGCAAGATGCTAAAAATTCTCTAAGTTAGAAACTCGTCCTCCACCCTAGGCTAAATGCGCCCATCCTTCTCAAGAGCTGAAATGCGCCATGTTTACAAAAGAGGTCAACAAGTCAAAGAGTTTCATCCTTCATCACATGCAATATGCGCCCATCTTCTAGCAAGCTGAAATGCGCCCAAGGAGAAAGTCAAAAGGGTCAACGATTTTCATCCTCCACCATGCCCAAAATGCGCCCAAGAGGAGTTAACAAGAAGGAAGTCAAAGGAGTCAAAGATTTTCATCCTCCACACATAGCAAAATGCGCCCAAGTAAGGGCATGTAAAGACAAACACCCATGCAAAATTCGAATTCATGCAAGGAAAAAGACAAAGTATCCATGCAAAGAAATTGGAAGAAGACAAAGGCGTTTGAAATGTTCTCCATGATGTGTCATTTGCGCCCAAGGTGGTAGGATGATAATTGCTAAGGCGTGGTGAATACAAAGTTGATGCTAGGCGTTGGAAATTCAATGGAAAATATTGCCAGGCGTGGTGAAGTTTAATATTCACCTCCAAGTTAAATATGCGCCTAAGATGTTGATGATAATTGCTAAGGCGTGGAAATGAAAAAAATGTCTTTCAAGTGTGAATGAAATGCAAGGTGGTGAATAAAAAAATAAAATATGCTAGGCACCCTCATGAAGATTTTCTAAGTAAAGTTGATGATTTTTCTCACAGGCAGAATGATTGAAGGTGAATAAAAAAAATTTCCTCAGGCAAAATTTTCGAAAGTGCCGAGTGATTCAAAATTTTTTTTCTAAGGCAAGTAAATTTTCCTTAGGAGAAATACGCCCAAGTTGAAATAGTGATGAAATTTCCTAGAGCACGAGCATGATTGCCAGTGAAGAAGTTCGAATGATGCTAGCTGCACAGGGTCAACAAAAAAAAGAAAAAATTTCCAAGTCAGAGCAACAGGAAATGTTCATAGATGTGAAGAACGGGACTAAATTTGTTTAAAAAAATTATTTTTCCAAGGTTCAAAATTCAAGAAAATTAAATGAACCCGTTCATTGTACACCCATGAGTTTGACGCATTCCGGGGGAAATTTTCTTCTGGGTATTGAAGATCTTCAATGAGAGGTTGATTTCAAAGTCTACCACGCTTCGCCGAGGCCTTCAGGATGAAGATTTTGATGGACACAGGATTGATGAGTATTCCTAAGGGAAAATTTGAAGATTTTCTAAGGCAAAGTGAAGAAAATGTGTTTTCAAGGTGAAATTCTCCAGACGATGAATTTAAAAGGAACTGCCTAGGTGAATTTGCTCACATTCTTCGCGAAGATAATCTTCTTGATGAATGAAATCAAAATTGTCGACGCTTCAGCTGGTGGGATAAATTTCTTGAAGAAGATGCGGTTGAAGTTAACACCGTCGAAAGATGATACGTCCTTGAGGATGATGAAATTTGGCTAAGGCATGAAGGATTGAACGCGAAGTTGGCTAGTGAAGACGATGAACGCTTGGAAGTTAGAGCGTGAAAATCTTGGTAAGTTGAATTTATATTGTGAAGTGTTCTAATGCTTTTCTCCTTGCTTGTTTTGCAGGAGGAACGTCGAGACCAAGTGGTGGTGACTTAAAGTGATAAGCAAGTAGTCCAAGATAAATCACGAAGGAAGAAGAGTTGCGAAAAATGGCTAAGTGTTAAAACTTCGTATGTGCCCAGCTCAAGTGACAAAGAAGAAGTTGAAGAACAAACGTCAAGAAGAAGATCAAGAGCAGTGTGAACGCGTCTACAAACGGGAATCTTCTAGAAGGATGATGGACATTAATGGCTCATTTATTACCCCACTCCTCTTGGTGGCGGTTTTTAGGGCGAATCTTGTTTAGGGCTGAGGTGGCACAATCTGGGCCATCCAGTCGATTGTAATCTGAGCCGTCCGTTGGACTTGGCCATCTATAAAAGGGGGAGTTGTGACCTTTTTCACACATCGCCCCATTCAGATGGGGACCCCTAATTTTGCTCCATTCTGGTCTTTTTGGCTTTGGTTTTTGGTCTCTCTCTCTCTGTCTGTCTCTTTTCTGATGGTCTACTTTCTGGGGTTGCGCCCGTCTGAATTTAAGTGTGGATTTGGCCAAGTCTGAAATTAGGTTTGAGTCTTTCCAGCCAATTTGAAGTCAAACGAGGTGAATAACTTGAAATTTGAGCTTAACGTTCTTGTCAGTATGCTTCCAGCAGGCTTCCGGCAAATTTTCATCGATTCTGAGGTACTTACTATTTTTAGTAAGTGTGAATTCGGGGCAATTTGCGCTATTTTGAGATTCGATCATCACATCGCATTCGTGAGTATATCGATCGCTTGCATGCCAAATTTGAGCTAAAACGACAACTTAGTATTTTTACCGCTTCCGACGCACTTTCGTGGTCCAGATGCGAGTTTTTCTTTGCATGTCTGCATATTCCTTCTGGGTTTTTCAAGACCTTCGCAACGATGTAACATGCAAAGTGAGATGACAACTTTCAGAATTCAGCCTTCCGAGGCTATTTTTAGGGTTTGCATATCAAGGTTTCTTTTGCATGTCGGATGATTCCTGATGGGTTTTTCGAGAGCTTCGCGATGGTATGACATGCAAACGGGGATTCTCACTCAGTAAGGAACTTGCTACTTTTAGCAGGTGTGTCCCGGCAGCCGCCACCCAGCAGTTCAGAATCACGAGCTGATCGCAGTGTCGCAGAAACGAAGGCAAATAGAGATCATTTGGTATGCATGCAAAGCAAATTAGGGTTTCCAGCTTCGGAGCCTAAAAATAGGCATAAAAACTCAGAATCTTCAAAATCCAGTGTAAGCCACTGCGATCAGTGTTCTTCAGGCTATCTGCTGGTGAAATTTCAAGTCGATCGGAGCACTTACTATTTATAGTAAGTCAATTTGGAAACTGGCTAAAAATAGTAAATCAGCTACATGCATCAGTGTCGGCAGATAGGTCACGTGGTGAGGAGCGTCTCATTAAAATTTCAACTCGATCGGAGCATGGGAGCTATCAGAAACATGAGCTTACTATTTATAGTAAACCACCTTCAGAAACAGGCTAAAAATAGCAGGTCAGCTAAAAATGGCAGTGTCGACAGGACCATAAGGTTATGAGGATGCTACGCCATTCCGAGCTTCAGAGGTGCAAAATTGAGAAGACTTACTATAAATAGCAGGGCACGTAAGCTGGCGAAAAAACGAGAAAATTTGTCTAAGTCTAGAACTTCATCCAGCAGGCATAAGGAAATGCACCCAGCTCAAGGCCTCATGTTGAAAAAATTTCTAAGTATAAGACTCATCCTCCTCCACTAGTAAAATGCGCCCAAGTCATAAGCTAGTCAAAGAAGTCAACTTTTTCATCCTGCATGAAGGGTAAAATGCGCCCAAAAAGGAGGCATGTGAGGACAAGAGTTAAGGCGTTGGAAAAGATTCCTCCTCCTACATGAAAATCCGCCCACATCTGAAGTCAACAAGGGAAGGCGTTGAAATCTTCATCCTCCACACCATGCAAAATGCGCCCAAAGCAAGGAGGGAGTCAACAAAGTCAAAGATTTCCATCCTCCTTGCATGCTCAAATGCGCCCAAAATGGGCCATGTAAAGACAAAAGGAGGGAATATTCCAAGAGGTGGCGTTGCATGTGTTTCATCCCTCATAGGCTCCAAAATGCGCCCTTGTTTTAAACTTCATCCTCCACCTACATCAAAATGCGCCCATGCAGGAATAAGTTAGAAGCAAGTCAACAAGGTCAAAGATTTTTGTCCTCCTCACCCCTCCAAATGCGCCCAAGTTTAGTGAGGTAAAAGTAAGTGAAGGTGGTAAGCGGGGTGAAATGTGATTAATGGCATGGTGAAAATAATATGCTAGGCGTCATCCCTCTTCAAGTGATAAATGCGCTCAAGGTGGTGGATGTTGGAGAATTTTCCTAAGGCGTGTGGAGTGTGAGAACAAGATGTTGGGCGTGGTTTTATCCTTCACACATGTTAATATGCGCCAAGTAAAGAGTAAGTGTGGTGGTGAAATAAAAAGTGCTAGGCGTTGAAGGTGAGGAGTGGTAAGGTGTTAGAAAATTTTTCTGAAGCATGTGAAGTATGAAATAAAGTGCTAGGTGTGGTAATATTATTCTCCAAATGCTATGCGCCAAGGGTGGCAAAGTGAAATAAGGTATAAGAAGGGTGATGAAATATTTCTCTAAGGCGTTGGAAGTGGAGTCTTCTGGCAAGTGTAAAAGAGGAGAGGTTTAATATGCTAGGCGTGGTGAAATACAAGTTGTTGGCAAATATTGCTAAGGCGTTGAAGTTGCAAGGTGATAAAATTTCCTCTAAGGCATTGGAGCTCCAAAAATATTTTTCAAGTGTGAAGTTAAATACGAAGTGGTGGCTAGAAAATAAAATGTGCCAGGCATCTCTGTGAATAAAATTTTCTAAGTGAAGTTGGTATTTTCACAGGCAAAGTGGATCGAGCTGGATATAAAATTTTTAAGGCAAAATTTTCCAAAGAGATGATTTAAAAAAAATTTCTAAGGCACAAAATATTTTCTTCCTCTAGAAAATGTGCATAGACTCTGAAGAGATAAGATTTTTCTTGAAGCACAGATGAGTCGCCTGAGGTGAAGTCAGAAGATGCCAGCTCCACAGGATTGATAAAATTTTCCAAGTCAGAGCAAAATTCTCAGAGGGGATCGAAGAACGAGAATAAATTTGATGAAAGAATATTTTCTAAGGTTCAAAATTCAAGAAAATTAAATGAACCCGTTCGTTGGGCACCCATGAATTCGACGCGTTCTGGAGAAAATTTTCTTCTGGGTATCGAAGATTGCCGATGAGGAGTTGATTTTAAGGTCTTCTACAGCTTGTCGAGGATTCCGAGATGAAGATTTTAAGTAGGCATCAGGTTGATGAATTTCCTAAGGGAAATTTGAAAATTTTCTAAGGCAAGTAGGAAGAAAATGTGTTTTCAAGGTGAAATTCTCTAGACGATGAATTTGAAAGAAACTGCCTAGGTGAATTTGCTTCAATCCTTCGTGAAGATAGTTTTCTTGAGCCAGAAATGAATAAAATCGAGGTTATCAGAGCTCCAGCAGGTGAATTGAATTTCTTGAAGATGCAGTTGAAGATGACACGCCCTTGAAGAGGATGGATTGAAAAATTGGCTAAGGCATGAAGAATTTGAACACGAAGTTGGCGGTGAACGCTTGGAGATCAAAGCATGAAAAATCTTGGTAGGTAAGTTAGATTTATATTGTGAAGTGCTTTAATACTCTTCTCCTCGCTTGTTTTGCAGGAGGAATGTTGAGGCCAGAACACGATGACTTGAAGTGATGAAGCACGATGATATTACAACCTTCGGAAGAAGATAAAGTTATGAGTTTCAATCTCGAAGAGAAAAAGTTGCAAGAAATTGGCAAAGATGAAGACCCTCAGGTGGAAGAAATCAAAGAACAACGCCAAGAAAGAAGATCGAGAACAGTGTGAACGCGTCTACAAATGGAATCTTCTAGAAGGATGATGGTGGACATTATGGCGCATTTATTACCCCACTCTCCTCTGTGGCGGTTTTTAGGGCAATATTATTTAGGGTTGAGGTGGCACGATTCTGGCCACTCTATTGATTGTAACCCTAGCCGTCTTTTGGGACTTGCTAGCTATATAAAGGGGGAGTCCCCCTCATTTGTAATTCATTAGAATTAGATTAGACATTGGAGTAGTAGACATTGAGAGAGTATTAGCATTAGAGTTAGATAGTGTAGCATTGTAGAGCATTTTTGCATAATTTGGAGAAGAAAGAAAGTTTTCCCTTTGAAAACTTTTGAGGAGATTGTTGTGTAACACATTTTATGATAATAGATCTTTTCATTGATGATGGAATTCGTCTTGTCATGAAATGCTAGCAAGGTTTCTTCTTCCTTTCGTATCCAAGTAGTTTAAATTCATGCAAGTAGCTTACTTTGATGTGTGGTGTTTCATTGAGATAGCTTCGCTTTATCCATACCACTAGCGGCTTGTTGATGATAAGTCGCCTTGTGTGGTCAATGGACATTATCTTGAGTTTAACCGGTTGTGGTTTACATGCTTATATGCGCCGTTTGATGGTGTATGTATGTTAAATTATAACTTGAACATCTTTCGCTATTTCCTTGAAGATTGCACCGATTTTACTGAGGCTGTCCGACGGAGGCTAGGTGAAATCCGGTTGAAGTCTATTGAAACGAAGCTCCACATATCCTGCATTTAGAATAGAACATAAATTTCTTAGGCCTTATACCCTTTACTTTCCGCACATTTCCGGTTAGAATTAGGAAACTTGCGCTCACCTGCCAAATCATTCGAATTACATGAAAATCCTTAGTCCGCTGTCTGCTGTCAACCGCCGAACAATTGTGTAAGTCCCCTTGACATACCAGCAATATCACATCGAGCCAAACAGGCCTATTCGCACTTAAGGAACCTTGGAGTTGAAAGCATGATCTTACTGCTAATCTTAGCATGTTGAATACTTTGTTCAAGAGAGGATAGAGCGTCCGTTGGGAGACTTTATTACTGTGTTGGTGCGGTCTCAAAAACCACGTCAAGAGTCCCCCTCATTTGTATCTCATTAGAAATTAGCTTAGATTAGACATAGAAGTAGAAGTTAGACAGTAGAGAGTAGAGGACAACTTAGAAGTAACTTAGTATAGATTGATAGTGTAGTTTGAAGAAGAGGGAAAGTTTTCCCTTTGAAAACTTTGTAAGAAATTGTTGTGAACACTCTCTCAATAATAGAGTTTTTCATTGATGGTGAATTTCATCTTTGTTGTGAGTAGCTAGCAAGGTTTCTTTGTCCTTCCAATTCAAATGGTAGCGTAAAATAGTTCAAAGTAGTATAATTTTCATTCCATGCAAGTAGATGTTAGCTGTGAAATGTGGTGTTTGATCTAAGCAACTTCGTCTATCCATACCACTAGTGTATTTGCTGATGGTGAATGCGCCTTGTGTGGTCAACTGGAAACGTTTGGGCCTAACTTCAATCACAGTTTGAATGGTGGTATGCGTCGTTGTGATGGTATCTTCATGTCAAATGGTGGTTTGAACATCTTTAGTCATCTCCCCTGAGATTGCACCGACTCCGTGGAAGCTGTCCGAGGTGAGGCAAAGCGAAGTTTGGTTGAAGTTTGCTGAAGTTGAGCTCCATATCCCACACTTAGAATAGATTTAGACTCTCTAAACCTTACACCATTTCAATTCAGTACTTTCTGGTTAAAATAGGAAACCCGTGCTTCATTGATAAATCTGTCGAATGATGGAAACCCCTTCCCCTGTTGTTGAATGATTCCGTAAGTCCCCTTGAAATACCAGCAAATCACATCTAGCCAACTGAGCTTATTCGCATTGAAAGAACCTTGGAGTTGAACGCATGAACTTTCTTGCAATCTTAGCATGCGGAATACTTTGATCAAGAGAGAGTAGGGTAGCCGTTGGCGACTTTATTCTGTGTTGGTGCGGTCACGAAAAACACATCAACACTCACCCATATTGATGTATCCGGACTGGGATAAGGAGGTCCATGTACATGTAGATGCCTCTAATTTTGCCATCGGAGCAACCCTAGCACAAGTGGGAGCACACGGGTTGGACCACCCGGTATTCTTCGCTAGTTGGCTACTTTCAAAAGCAGAAAGGAATTACAGTACGACCGAGCATGAAGCACTAGGAATGGTTTACTCTATACAGAAGTTTCGGCACTATCTCCTCGCCACGCCATTCACCTTCTTTGTGGACCATCAAGCCTTGATGTATTTAGTAAACAAGCCAATCATTCAAGGACGAGTAAGTCGATGGCTATTACTGCTACAAGAATTTACATTTACTATCATCGTACGACCGGGTAAGAGCCATGTGATTGCCGACTAGTTGTCCAGAATCCGGTCGGGCGACCCTGCCGAAGGAGGCGTGAATGAAGATTTTCTGGATGCACACTTATTCCAGATTGCAATACTACCCTCGTGGTATGAGAAGATTGGGGAATATTTGTCCACATCCACGTTTCCGAAGGAAATGCCACCAGCGGAAAGGCGAAAGCTCGTCTTGAAGAGCAAGACGTTCCAGTTGATCAATGGCTTGCTCTACAAAATGGGACCTGATCAGATACTCCGGAGATGTGTCGTAGAAGAAGAGATACCAGGCGTACTAAAGGAGGCACATGAAGGACTGGCTGGCGGCCATATGGGACCAGATGCTACAGCAAGGAAAATTCTCTTGGCAGGCCTATGGTGGCCGACGATGCACACTAATGCTAAGGAGTGGGTGTTAGGCTGTGACACTTGCCAGAGGGTCGGGAAACCATTGAAGCGGGACTTCATGCCACTGCATCCCTCACAGCCACAGGAATTGTTCGAACGATGGGGATTGGATTTCATTGGACCATTAAAGGTGAGTCACCTGCATCGATGCCGATATATTGTGGTTGCTACTGAATATCTGACGAAGTGGGTTGAAGCTCGAGCATTGCCAGACAATACAGCGCAGAGTACGGCAAGATTTATCTATGAGCAAATAGTGACACGGTACGGCATCCCCATTCGGATCACGAGTGATCGTGGAGGGCATTTCGTTAATCATGTTATCAGGTTGATGACGACGGAGTTCCGAATTTTTCACAACCTGTCAAGTCCGTACTACCCGTGAGCTAATGGCCAGGCGGAGTCTACAAATAAGGTGCTCGTATCAGTTATTCACAAATCATGTGGCGTGGAAGAAGCTGACTGGGAAGAAAGGTTACCAGCCGTCCTATGGGCATATCGTACAACGTACAAGGTAACAACGGGCCACACGCCCTTCCAATTAATGTACGGTCAGGAGGCGGTGATGCCAATGGAGTATATGGTACCAAGCCTAAGGATAGCCGTGGAGAATCGGTTGGGCGATACTGAAAGTTTAAAGGAAAGACTATACCAACTGAATAAGCTGGACGAGCGAAGGGTGATGGCACAATGGGCGACGGAGAACATGCAACGGCGAAGGAAATATTGGCACGACAAGCATCTCCGACGAATGAATTTCCGGCCGGGCCAGTTAGTTTTGAAATATAACGGCCGTAACGAGATCAAGCCGGGGAAGTTTAAAGTTCGTTGGTTAGGACCGTTCCGAGTACGGGAAGTATGTGACAATGGTTCTATAAAGTTAGAAAATCTAGATGGGTCACTGATATCGGAGGCAATCAACGGATCGAAGTTAAAGCCATATCAGGAGAGAAAGGAGAAGAATACTATCGCCATCAACATGTTGGGCTATGCCACAAAGGAAGATTGGCCTGTGCAAAGTGAAGGCCCGAGAGAACAAGACTGGGGACTAGGAGGTCCCGGATATGTAGCAGATGATGTCTGGGCAGAATCAGGCCGAGATCAAATAATTGAAGAAAGGTTGGCAGAGAAGCGAGTGGAAGGAATTGCAGTACCACGGATACACAAGCACCTAACCAATGCAGTGTTCGGAACCCCTGCCCTATGGCGTCGAATGGGGGGACACTGGCACTATGTGGCCCCTTATGAAGGAGTAAAACGAGGATATGTAGCCAAGGAATTGGACACGGAAGCCCAGGCGGAAAAAGAGAAGCAAGAAGACCATGAACAAAATGAGCATCAAAATGATCACGAGGAGGCGGACTGGGACGATGAACAATGGGATGCTTACTTCGAGAAGAAGGCGCCTTGCTTAAAGACAGTATTGAGGACAGAAGATATATTTGTGTCCACAGCGGACGGGTATACAAAAGACCTTTTGAAACAAATGCGTCGAGAACGAAGGAAAGTACCAAGGGTTAGGAAGATAGCAACTCAAGAAGGACTTTGGAGAATAATTCCTAACCTGGCGGGGCCACCAACAGTACAAGGTGACGAGGTTACGTGGTATCAACAGTATGGAGGAAGGTACATCGACGGGAGTTTTCGAGGTATTGGTCCTGCCCCTCTACTCGATAAATGGTTTGATATTGAGTATATAGGAACTTGCTGTGAAGAAGAATGTTATAAAAAGCCACCACACATGTGCAAATGGTATTTCACCTCAGAATTAAAAGTTCGGGAACACAACGAAGCAAGAGGGATGAAAAGAAAAGACGAAAGAAGGGAGGAGAGAGAAAATGAACAGAAGTTGAAAAAAATAAAAATAGAAAGGAAAAAAGCTACAAGATATCAAAAAAATAAAAGAAATATGAAAGAAGTTCGAAAAGAAATTAAAAAAGGAGAAAAAAGAAGAGAAAAGAAAAGTAAAAGAAAGGAGAAAAAATTAAAAAATAATTAGCAAGCTCGGACAAGAAAAAGAATGTTAAAATAAGGACTCTTAAAATAAAAAGAATTAAAATAAAAATCACAACCATTGGAAGCAATGGGCGACCAAGGGGAAAGCTAGTTAAAAATAATATAAAAGCAGGCACTCCTATTGTACGGCCATCTAAAGATGAGCTATCTTGGACAAAACGAAATTACAAAGGGAAGAAAGATGTACGGCCAAACATAGAGAAGAGAGTACGGCCACAAGGGATTGCACGACCTCTGGAGGGAGATTCACAGTCAAGTCTTCCAGTCGTACGACATACATGTAGCATCCAGACCGTACGGAACCTTAAGCATTCATTAGGTTTTGGAATCGTACGGCTTTCATTGTTTTCTCACATCGTACGGCCCTCCAGTCAGAGCGTACGAAATTTTCAGAGTTGCCAAGTCGTTCAAAGTTGCAGAGTCGTACGGATTCCACAGACCATTCATAACGCACTGTATTTTCAAAGTGGCCAAGTCGTACGACATTTTCATAGCTATCAGGTCGTACGGCCCTCTCAGGTTGCACAAGGTTGCCAGATCGTACGACCCCTCCAAATTACACGGATTGGCCAAAATTCTCAAATTGTACGGATTACAGATATCCTTCAACTTGCACGGTATTTGCATCATCATCAAGTCGTACGGATTTTTCAAGTACTACAGATTGTACGGAATTCATTGTTCATCCAGAGCATACGGCTTTCACTGTTACTCCAAAGCGTACGGCCTCTTCAAGCTCAGATCGTACGGCCTTTTCAAGCACAGAGTTTCCAGGTCGTACGACAACCTTAGTCACTCCAGGGCGTACGGCATTTTCAAACTTTTCTAGAATTTTGGCATATTCAGATTTATGAAGTACGACAGTTATTGAATTTCAGCAATTTCGGCAGTTTTGATAACTGTTTCGAAGGTTATAAAATCGGCTGGAATCGCCGAACTGATAGAAAAATGGACAAAGGCAAGAAGGTTGTGTAGCATAGGCCGAAGATAGCCTCGACAGGAAAGAGAAAGAAGATGGAGGCTGATCACGAGACGATGTCATGGGAGAATCTTACTGGCAACGAGTGCAAACAGTGGTGGCGAAGCACTGCCGATGACCACGCTCTGAAGATTGCACTACAGCATGCTCGGGTGGATAAAGCCATTCTCGTACCATTTTTTAATTCATGTGAGTTCGAGCCCTGGTTGAAGGCCATGGTAGATAATTATTGCCGACACAGTCACAAATCGGTGATCGACTATAGAGGCTGTACAGTCACAGTTTCCTTCTGGCCGTAGGATTTTGAGCGAGTTTTTGGCGTTTCAGCCACTGGGATAGGCGTGAATAAGCCAAAAAAGATGACGCAACAGCATAAGGAAATCTTGATCCAGTAAGTGTGTCGCCAAGATTTAACAGCCGAAGAAAAGGACACTATATGGAATGCAGGCAATCGGGGCCTCCGCAAACATTACCTGGCAACTGTCGAATGGAAGTACCTTCTCGATTTAATGAAATGCCAACTCACTGGTGCGAGTCGTGCGTCTGACATCGCCATCTGGATGGTAGATTACATGGTAGGGCTGAGTGTTGGCCGAGTATATAATTGGGCAAGATTACTCACTGAGAGGATCCGGGAATTCTTAGCCCAGCGGCACAAGGCTTTTTACATGACACAGCATGCAATTGCTCTTTTCCTTGATGCTGTGCATACTCATGTATCGGAAAGCAGATGGGGTCGATTGCAGCCACTCACTCACTTGGATCCCGGGTTGCTGACAGTATTTTACTGGTCTGGACTGGAAGCCAAGCAAGCTGGCGAGGGCACGGTTATAGGAAAGAAGAGGAAACATCGGCAGAAGAGGCCTCGGAGCAGGGTGATGCATTGGACAGAGATGAGCCTATAGATTTATCTTCCTCGACCTCGGAGTCTAGTTCACCAGGGGACGAGGAGGTGTCCGTAGCTATTGACGGGCAGACAGTAGCAGCCGTGGAGGTACCATTATTGCAACTAGTCGGGTTCACTCTTCCAACACCGCCAGTGACAGAGAAGGAACAAACAGTGACTTTCACTCTTCCGGTTTCGCCAGTTGGAGTTGGGCGGACACTGAGAGTCGCGGCCTCATCACCGGGCGCATCACCAGGATGGGCGCCACTCGCCACAATGCCATCACGCTGGGCGGCCACTGCATCGGCGACTACTATGTCGGCAGCATCCACAACATCGGTTGAGATTTTAGCTGAGGCTCCTACATTTGAGCAGCTGCCAGCGAATAGGGACCTACCAGGTTCGACCTCCGGAGTTGCAACACCTGGGAACCCCTGGCGATAGGGACATGGGGGATAGTCACAGACGGGACCGCTGCTCCCCCTATTACACCACCAGGAGCACCAGGGGTAGCTCAGATTGACAGCTGGTTGGGATCAGTAGGCCTCACCTTAGAAGTGGCCGAGCAGCCAGAACAGCGGGAGAAGAGTCCCTCGGAGGGACTAGGGGGTGAGGAAGGGCCAGTCGTTCACACTCAGCAAAGTGAGACGGCTAGACTTGTCAAGGACGCACTTGCACACCCTGAGGCTAGAACAGAAGAGGAGCCAGGGACGGCCATACATGAGCCTTAGCAGATAGTCGGGGAACCGCCCCAGGAGGAGGCAGAACCTTTTACAGCTCCCGGCGATGAGGAGAACGAGGAGGGTGACTCCACGGAGGGATTCGTTGTGGAGATGTCACAACCAGACCCATCAGACCCACTAGGCACGGTGCAACGATATGTACAGGAGCTAGAGCATATGGGCAGGTTAATGATCCGAGTGGGACAGGTTTCCAGAGACCTTAGGATTGGCCGATCTCCTCTAGTGAGCCAGGAAGTTCAGCGCATCTGAGGATTTGTACAGATGGGGTGTGAGGCTGAGTTCACACGGATATTCGGCGAGGAGTGGCCAGCAGGAGAGACTCCTACAATGATGAGAGCCTGGCGGGGTCGACCACCGAGACTAGCAGGGAGAGACGCAGGGGTTCTGGAAAGCTTATATCACATAGAGCTTGCCTTTCGGGATGTCTTTCTCCTCATGAAACGCCAAGTATTTTCTACTGAGGTAGCGGTATCACGAAGAGTGGAAGCCTATAGACTCCTGCAGAGGGTTAAGGAGGAGTCCACTGCTACCATAAGGAACATCCAGAATGACTTGGTCGAACAAACTCGGCTTGCCAATGAGAGGGGAGCTCGATTGGAAGTCTTGGAGCCTCGGGTGGCCGCCTTGGAGGAGGAAGCATGGGAGCAGCGAGTAAAAGCATTGGAAGATCAGTTGGCTACAAAAGATGTTGATTTGGTGGCCAAGAGTGCAGAGGCGGAGAAGGCAAAAAGCCAACTGATGGAGGCAGCCCATATGGTAAAGGCTGCGAGGGAGAGGGAGATATTGGCCGATCGGCAGCTTCGCACACGTACCGAGGAGGTGAGGCGACTGCGAGCGGAGCATTCTTCTACTACTCCGACGTCATTTGTGCATCCAGGGACGCACTCACTTCCCCCTACTTCTCATTGAACTTGTCTTTCTATATGTATGTCGTCTGGAAGACGACTTCTTTTGTGGGGGGGATGATGTAGATAGTATAGCTTACTTTTGTGTTAGTCGGCCTTGGTCGTAGTCGGCGAATTGCTAATAAAACAATAGTTAGTGAGAATAATACATGTCATGTACTTTCGGGTAATCAAGTCCCTATTAATGTTAATGTTGTTATGAAACGTCGTGTCGGTTGGTTATCTAACCACCGCCGAACGTTATATGTAGTCTGTTGGGATAGTCGGAAGGGAGGTGCCGATGTTTATATTATTAAGCACTGTTGATACTCTTTGATTGTACATGATATTTCTGATAATGAATAAAGTTTCTGGTATTCAAACATGATATCTTTCTGGTTACTGTTTTATTCTATGTTCTGCACATGACTAGTTTGCCAGTAGTACGTAAAATTTAAATTACATTCCGTAGGAAAACAAGAATTGCTTGCCGACTGACTTACTATAAATAGTAAGTATATGAAATTGAATCAACTGATGGCTAAGCTTGAACCCACACGAGATGCTGAAGGAGAGATTCCTTTGATCATCGCCAAAAGAGACCCTCTAACCAGACATAGTAGCCTACGAGGGCCAGGAATAGGCTAAATCCACCGAACTTTGATGCTTGCAAAATTGGGGACATTACATTGGTCATGTCTTGGTCGCCATCTCTCTAGTAGTCTTTTGCATTTGGTTTCATGACATTTGATGAAGTATTGAGTGAGTTAGGAGCATTTTATGGTGGTTTCTAGTTGCTGGACTGTAATTTCAGTTTGTTGGTTTGTTATATCAGATTGTCAGAAGTTGGTTTAGAGGTGTGTTTTTTCATAGTGGAGAGTCTCTTGAAGTTAGGAAAAACATTGAAAACATTTGCAGCTTCTTGGGAAGCTTAACTATTGGCTTCTTGCAGATTTTATTCTAATTGTAAAGTTGTTTTAGTAGTATTGATCAGCTCTTTAATACTTTTGCATATTTCTTTGTAATCCCCACTTTTAGTGGAAGAAGACTGGCCTTGCCGCCTTATTTACTTTTGTATAAGCATTATCATTCCCGCCCTTGGTGGAAGAGACGGGCCTTGACGTCTTACTTTCTATACTGCCTGCTGAACAAGTGGAAGGGGTCGGCAAGCCGCCCATTTACTTTCCTTGTACTTGCATTCTACATCATGCTAATCGGCTGAGCCGTCAAAATCACTCTTGCTGAATAAGTGGTCGAGCTGCATAATTTACATTTCCAGCATTGTACTTTCATTCAGTTTGTTACTAATGATCCTTGGTGCCATATGATATCACCTCACCCACCTTGGGTTTGAGTGAACATTCTTTGTGTAGGTTTACCTTCATCAGCTGATTTGATTATGCTAATGCTAATGGGTGAAGATTGATGTGTAAAAAATTCAAAAAATTATAAGGGGGTCATTTTAGGCCTACTTAAGAAGGTTGAATAGTTAATTCTAATTAGAGTTGGTTTGTACATAGGATGGCAGGAACATGTTCTAATACCAATTGTAATGTCCCTCTCTTGATTTGCCCTAGTATTTGCTTATTGATCACAAATTGCAGCAAATTAGGGTTTGGGTTCGTCTTACCAAATAATAATTTCTTGAATAATGCAATCCTTGGTTTGAATCCTGCAATTGCCACTTGAACAATATATTCAAATATATATTTAATAGAGTTAGGTAATTACATCACATCATAAATTATCATTAATGCAAGCAAGCTAGGGTTTGGGAGAAAGGACATGATGGGTCCGCCCAAAGCCTTTTCTATACCAAGCCTTAGAGGGTGTATACCACAACCCTCTTCCTTGGCAGCTTGTATTTGCTTTCCCCATCAGTGTCCCAATCCCTTGAAGACACTTGCCACCTTGTGGAGTTGGGCGGGGGCCATAAGTGGGCAACTTAGCTCTCTGTGTAAGTGCCCTCTGGTTGGCTACCTAGTAGCCTCGTTTAGCCCTTTTGCTTACACCCCAGGCACTTCCTACAAGGTGGGTTCCAAACAGTCAAACATTTCTTCTATTCTATCATAAGAAATCATACATTAGATATTCTTTCATTATGCATGGCAAAATTTATGCAGATGTAAGATAATGAATGGCAAAAAATACCCCTGAGTATATATATATATATAATTTTTCAGATTTAAGATAATGAATGGCAAAAAATACCCCTGAGTATATATATATGTGTGTGTGTGTGTGTGTGTGTGTGTGTGTTTAATAATTGTCAACCTGCTATGGCAGACTGGACGGGTTCCTTGTGATTGTTGGTTTGATCCCTCTTTTGTTCAACCGATGTGTATCTTTTTCTCTTCTGTAAATCGATTTGTTCTTAACACTCAGAAGATATTGTTAGTGTAGATCAATCGGATAAGAATCTATTATCCATACTTATATTAAAGCATCATAATTACCTATAAGGCTAAATAATTGCTGCAAGCACCATTATTGCATAATCGTATATAATATTTTTTTTTTTTGATTGGTAATGGGCACTTTTTAAGGTGCCTAACACTATTGCCGTTCAAATCTGCGAGCCCACCAGCCCAGTGAAAGCACAAAGCCTGTGAGCATAGCTGCCCAGCGGGGATTTGAACCTTGGTGGCAGCGTCACCAAGCAAGTGTTTCAACCGCTGCGTTATACGGGTCACCCCAATCGTATATAATATTTATTTATTTCATAAATATTATATAATATTTATTTATTTCATAAATATTATATAATATTTTCTTATTTCAAAGTAATATCAATCTTCCCATAATTATTTTATGTGAATTTATATATGTGTGTGTTTGTGTGTGTAATGACACTCCATTTTCTGATTATATCTGCTGCTATGCTCAGAAATATATTTTCAGATTTCTTATTTTTGAATGCTTTGCCTTCCTTCCTAATCTGCTTCTTTATGCAGATTTGTGATTGATTTTCGTATTTCCCAATTATCTCTTTTAGATCATATTTATGTCTTTACTGCTCTCATAAGTATATTAGATTTTCTTATTTATTTTATTCTCTATGATTCCCTCTTTTTAAAATGATATCATTTCCTTTATATATCTCCATGTCAAGTGAATGATGCATCTCTTCTTGAAAAGTCGCCAGCTTTTACTAAGGAATAATCGTTGCTTTTCTAAACTAAACTCATATCTTTTAAAACACAAATTGCTGCTTTTCTTGATCATATTCTTCTTTATCACATTTATTGCCTTATAATGATTGTGCCTAACATAAGTGCTGCCTTCATTATTGGATCGCTGCATTTAACAGTATTGGCCATTCCTCAAAGACATCCCTCCACTCCTTATTTTAATTGCTGCTTTATTATAATCTCAAGCACTGCCTTCATATCAGAATCGCTAAAGACAATAATAATCTTAATTGTAATTTTATATGATTGATGTTTATTCTCTTATATATATATATATATATATATATATATACTATATATTTTATATTAATTATTATATGCTTTCTTGTGGGTGGTAGGGAGGACACCCCTCCGAGGTGGCGGAGGGAGGTGGCATTGGTTGCCATGGTGGACGAATGTCAAGCTTTGGTGTAGGGCGGTGGTAGCGTTTATGGAATGGTGTGCCAAGGTGTCCTTTCGATGGCTCTCGGCATGATGCTAAGGACATATACGACACTTGCCTCCACGCATTGTCATGAGCAAACATTATGGGGAAGGATTTCCTCCTTGCAAAGACGCTACACATGTTGGACAGGGTACCATTTGTGGACGTTGACGGTGATCTTGTGGGTTGCGTTTTCTTACTTATTGAAGGCTAAAGCCATTTTTGGCGTGCGGTTTTTGTAGTAGGCGGTGTTGGTGTACGTTTTATCATCCACCGAACACACAAAATAAAATGTCCAAAGACACTCTATCCTCTCTTGAAAAACCACTGCGTATGCTAAGATTGTGAGAAGATCATATGGCGATTCCAAGGTTTCTTTTGTTGGGTCTTGACGTGTGGATAAGCTCAATGGCCGTTGTGATTTGTTGGTAATAAACAAGGGGACTTACGTTAAAGAACTTTTCACAAGTGTGGGACTTAGGGAATTTATCATTAAAGGCTCTCAATTTGGTTCAATGTGGATCTCAAAAAAATGGCAAAAAGGATAAGGGTTCAGGGGATCTATTCTATGCCTAAGAACTTAAGAGACAGTAAGGATTCGGTGAAGGGGATAAACCACACTTTGTTTCGCCTCCTACGGGACAACATACGCAAAATGGGTGCAATCTTCAAGGGTTGTGATGATAATTTTCAAACCTCGAATGAGGCTGAAGTTAAGCTTCCACAATTAAGAGCTCAGGTTAACTTTACGCATCGAATGCAAATCATCCATTCGAAGAAAGTATGAGCTATACTTCACCATCGAATCAATACGATCAATCTCTCATTCACTTAACCAACTTTCAAAGCAAATTCTACTTAATCTAATTCTAACTTTAATCTATGGCGGAAGAAGATATGCAACCTTGCTTACTATTTGACAATAAAAGTTGTTCAAAGCAAATCATGCATAAGAGCTTTTATTATGCGAAATAGTCTCAATGCAACAATCTCATACTCTGTCTCCACACAAATGAAAGTGAGAGAGCATCAGTTTATATAGAGTTTCAGAAATCAAATGAAGGGCCGAGATTAAAACAATATTAACGGCCAAGATTATTACAACCCAACCCTAATTAGGGTTACCCAAAATAACATGAGTTATCAACTAGTAATCAATCAGTAAAGTGGCAGTTGCAGCTATTATCTAGGAGAGGCGTCCTTATCCTTCTGAGCAGCATTGCGTTCGATGAACCTGGACACTACTGCGATGACCTCCTCCATTGTGACAGGTGGCAGTGAAATATACCGAGCCAAATTTTTTTTTGTTTTTCAATGATTCAGATTACAAATTACAAGCATGCACCCGTTAAGGTTAGATAGATAAACCGAAACGTGCAAGAAAGCAACCCTAACCAGAATGGCACCGCTGAGGGTGAGCATTGGTCAGAGGGTCTTCTAATCTATTTGCAGAAAGGAACTCAACGTCAAGTATGTGCTACCCAATCCGATGCGGAGTGAGGGGCGACCATATGACGGAGTAAATACAGAACTACTGCTTGAAAGAAAATGCTGAAAGCTAAAGACTCTCAACACCCAGGATGTGCTTTCTAACCCAGAATGGGATAGTAGCGACCATAGGGCGGAGATGGATTACATTCAATTATCAAAATGCTGAAAGAGAGAACATTACAATCTGACTGAGCAAGAATCTATGATCGACAGTACTACTGCCAGTATACAATTTGAAAGATGACTACTTGCTACCAATTACAAATCAGCCCTTAAGAATATTGCAATAATATTGAATCATTCAATGATTGCCAAGAATAAGCTTAACTTGCATGAAAGGAACGGATCCAACCTCTTAAAATCTGTGCAATCTTCAATGATGTCTCCGTGAAGCCTTCAAGAGTTCCCAACGACCATCCAAGAGCAAAGGTGCAGATCCCTGTTTGCTGTTATAACAAGACTGTATTTTTTCTTCATAAACCAGCAACACAGATTTATATAAATGATCAGATCTTCCTAGAAACTGATCCCAAAGACTAGATACTGAAGGAAAACATCTTTAACAAGGAGGCGCTCAGATTAGAATCACAAAACTGTATTGAAATGCCACTAATATTAAATGCACAATTCCCGAGACCTTGAGAATGGTACGGCCCAGCTGACAGGTCGACTTTACTTTAAAAATTAAATACACCTTCAAAAAATCTGCAGACTTACAAACAATGGCGCCTAGCCTAGGAGAATAGAATGGAACAATACCCACAATCTATTTTTTGGTCTTTTTTGAGTTACAAGTAAAAATGCAAATCTGCTGTAGCAAACGAGCAATTCTATGACAAGGCTAATATGCAAAACAGAAATCTAATATGCAATATGCAGATTACAACTCACAATAATGAAAGATCACAACTAAACTAAGAATCATCACTAGTCGTTGTCTTACAAACGAGAAGAGATGCCCAATGGTTAGGAGGTCTTCATCCCTCGAAGTGATCCAGATTCAATCCGGCAGCATAACGGTGTATTTTCCAAGATAACCCAAATGATCCCCCAAGACTCCTCTTTATAACTTTCAATTGACTTTGCACAACCCTAAAATCAGCTTTTAGGTCAAACTCATCCTCCTCAAGTTTTGGCGTACTTTCTCCTTCAAGACTTTAATAAATGACATTTTAATTAAAACACCATTCTTGATAAATGCGCCCATCATACCCTGCTTTGACTTTGCAATAATTATAATATTCTTTTTAATGAGGGCGCCACCCTTAATGACCACTTTTTAAACACAACGTTAAGTCATTAACTCTAGTGCCAAGGTCAACGTTGAAACATAATAATTAAAACGTGACTTTAATGGAAAAGACTTAACTTATTTCTCCGAGAATGCCTTGAAGCCAAAACTGATGAAGTCAACTGATCAAATCTGCAACCGGAAGTCAACCAACCTGAGCACATCTGGAACTGCCAAAAATAGAATTTACTAAAAATAGTAAATTCCAAAAAGTACTCTGAATGCTGAGACGAGCATATCACTGCGAAGCCCTCTGAAAACCCAGAAGGAATCCGCCATTAAAACTATCATCTCCGATCAATGACCTCCTCAAAATTAGGAAACCCTAATTTTAACTTCCGACTAGCCTCCGGGTTCCCAAGAAAAGGCTAACGGTCACTGAAACAGTCAGGCTTGAAAAGGGGACATTACAGGCAGCATGCTAATCCGGAATTCGAGTCTGTCCAACTTTTCAGCACATTTGGCAAAAGTACTTTCCCAATCTGCCTCTTGCTTCTCAAAATCATTTCGGATGGCTGAGAGTCTTGCCACTCTCGCAAAATCTTGTCTCAGAAATGGTCCAGTGGCCGAGAAGAAAGTCTCTTGAACTTTACGCTTCAACCTCTCCAACTGCATGTCGTTCTCCCGGACAATCTCACGGTCGAACACTTCTGCAATTGTCATATAACCTCTTGGCCTCTTCCTTGGTCTTATAGACCGTCTGCGAATGTTCTGGAATGCCGAAGGTTTCTTGGATTGCCATCTCGCTTAAGTGTGCCAAAATTCTGCCATCCGGTGCAATGATCTGCCTCTTTTGAGCATCATAGTGGATAACACATTCCACCATCAATTTCGCACAATCTATTGCAGGCGGGAATCCTGCTGCCTGGAAAATCCCGTTTCTGATCATCCGCCTGGCTATTGGTGTTGGCAGTCCATTCTGTCCATATACTCTTCTTTTGAACTCATTGAAGTCGACATGTCCGAGATCGGTGTCTACGGCATTCTTCCATTTTGAATTGATTTTAGTCTCCCGCTGAATTGATTTTAGTCTCCCGCTGGGTACCTTTGCTGGCGAACTTCATTTTTTCCGGCCTCTTTGATGATTCGCCCACAATGGTCATCAACTTGCAATCATAAAATTAACATTAGTATGGAGAATTTTTTTAAATTAATTTATTCTCATGCCTTGGATTTGGAAATTTACTTTCAGCTGGTTAAATAATTAAATTGCTGCGAAAAAGCAAGCTGAAAGTAAATGGATGAAGTTGAAAATTTTAGCCAGAACTTTTGCTAAGATGAAAGGACAGAAGAAGAATGGCAAATCAACTTCACTGAACATCAAACCTCAGAAAACGACTGCTGGCTGCAAATCAGATTTAAATTCTGATAATTTAGAAGAAGTGCGCCTCTTTTGAACAGAAGAAATTTCAACTTTCAACAGATAAATCTTTTCTCTTTCCTGCAAAAATTCTTCCTCAGCATAGCATTACTTTTCTCTCTGGAAAATTCGATCTTGCCTACTGAACAATCAACTGCCTGATAATTTCGAGAGAGATCAAATTTCTCTTCAGCTGTGTGTGAAAAAATGAGTTGCTGAAACTCATTATAATGCTGAAGGATTTAATTTATTTAGCAACTGCCTTCTTGTCTTTCGATCTCGATTTGTTTTCATTTATTCAAACAGGCAAGTTTCCTTTATTTTTCGAAAAGAATCCGTCTCGAGTTTATCTGGACAAATCTCATTGATCTTCAAAAATTCAATTTTTTGCTTGAATGTTTATCTTTGATTTTTCAAATTTTGAAAGAAAACATTAAATATTTAATTAAATTCGACCCTTCCAAGTTTTAAATTTGTGGTGAATTTAATTTTGCCCATCGGATTTCATCTTTGGCCAGCACAATTTATTTTCTTCCAACTCTTGTCTGGCAAACTTCACTTTGTCCAAGGCATTTAAATTTCCAAATAGTTGAAATAAATTATTAAAATATTAAAATATTTTAATTTATTCCAACCCGTTCGTTTTGGACACATGGCTATTTCGATTTTCTCTTCATTTTTCTCGGCTAAAAGTGTATTTTCCAATTTTATTCCCAATTTCATCTAGCCAAGTCAAAACTTAAGCCATTCCGTCGACAATTGTTATGCCAGATCCCTATTTTTCTTTGCCATGGCAAACTTTTAATAGCACTGAGCCTATTTTCTTCTGCCAAAGTCAAATTTTCTCTTGCTCAGTCGAATTTTTCTAGGCAAAATCCTTGTCTGGATGTCTTCATTAGGCGAATTTCCTTGATGCTCGACAAATTCTTCTTCCTTTTGGCCAAGGGCGATCCTTCCTTTCTTTGATTTGCACATCTTTCTCTGTATACTCGGCCAACTTTTCTTCTAGACATTCAAGACTTTAGGCAAAATTTAAATTTCTCTTCACTTTTGTGCTTGGCACACTTCATTTTATTCTTTGCCATAGCCTAATTTCTTTGGCACTTGTCCTTTCAAACTTAGCACTTAACCTCTTGAAAACGTCATAACACTTGGCCAAAAACTTCAACTTTTCATCCTTTGGCCTCTATACTTAGGCAAATTTTCGAATTTGTCTTGGCTAGGTACCAAACACTTAGCAAAAATCAATTTATTTTCCTCTTCATAGACCATGGCGGACTTTCCAACCTTTTTGGATAAGCATCTCGGATGTCCCTCTTTTCTAGGGCGGACTTCAAAGAAGTCTAGACATGTGAGGGCGGACTTTGGATGGTCTTTGCATCATCTCTCTTGAACATGGCGGACTTCTAAAGCACTTAGCACTTTCCCTTTAACACCTTTGCCTCACAACACTTAGCCAAAATTTCGATGTTCCACCTTTTAGGCTCTTACACTTAGGCAAAATTTTTGAAATTCTCCTTGCTAGGCACCAAGACTTAGTAAAATTTTTGATTTTTTTCTTCTCATATGCCTAGGTGGACTTTCCAACCTCTTGGCATGTGCATGGCGGACTTCTTAAGCTCTTGGCACTTCCTTTCAAGTGCATGGCGGACTTTGGAGGGGGCTAGGATATTGAGGGCGGACTTCATAACCTTTTGGACATGCTTCTTGAGTGGATGGCGGACTTCATGAGCTCTTGGCACCTTCTCCTTGATGCTAAGGCGGACTTCATAACCTTTTTGGACATGCTTCTTGAGTGGATGGCAGACTTTCTTTAGTCTTTGCCATTTTTCCTTAGTGTTGGGCGGATTTCACAAGCTTCCAAACATTCATACTTTCCTTCCGTCCCACATTTCAAGGACCTCCTTCATGGCGAATTTCAGACTTAAACAAATTTCTCATGAATTTCATCTTTTTCAAGTTGATTTTCTGTGATTTTGTGCTTCAGATCTGACTGGTTTTGACTGATTTTTCCAGAATCTGGTCTGATTTTTCATGCTTTTGATACTTTTTCTCATGCTTTTTACCTTGTTTTTCCAGATTTTTCAATTTTCTCTTTGATTTTCTGAGTGATTTTTCGATTTTTTTGAACTTCTGAGTTGATTTTTGGAATTCGAGACCTTTCTAAATATAAAAACTTTCCAAAAATAGAAACTTTCTAAAAATAGAAAAAAAACCCTAAAAAATAGGGAACCCTGTTTGGTCCAAAAATGCCAAAAAGCGAAAAAGCGAAAAAGCAAGATTTCCTAAAAAGTAGGAAGTCTCAGAATTGGCCGAATTCACAGGCAATCTTTGTTTCCTGGGCCTTCTGAGTGCTTCCATGACGTCTACGGACTGATTCAAGCATGAATTCCTGACTTGGCTCGGGTAACTCTCGGCAAACTGACTTGAAACTCTTAACAAGGTGATCTCACGAAACCGTTGCAAGGAGACAAAACCCTAAAAACAAGCAGACAACTGGGGGTCCCCATTGGCGATGGGGCGATGTGTGAAAAGGTCACAACAGGCGGGAGTGGTGTCTGCGGGTGTTTGTTCTCTCCAAAGCCGAGCGCAATTGTTGCAGAAAGGTCAATGGCGAAGGGTTCAAAATTTGTGATTGAGGTTTCTATGTCGGGTCTTGCTCATTTTGGAGCAGATACGCTGATTTCTTTGAAGTCCTCGGCAAGACAAGTTGCGTTTGTCACAACCCTTACATTGAGATTATATGTTTGTTGATGTCTTTCAAATGCAATGTTAGTTGCAAATAACTACTTTCATGTGATTATGACATTGGGAATGAAAAGTTGTTATTTTATTGTAACTGTAACGTTAACCAACTTTTTATTTATTTATTGTCGTTGAATTTGTTGTTCATGAGAAGTGGAATGAGATCATGAGATCAAATTTCAATGCATATTATTAAGCCATGGAGAACGATCTAATCCATAATCCTTGCCAGTGGATGCAGGATTGCTAACGCCGCGAGGAAAAGGGAAATATCATCAGGGAGAGGACGTGGTTAATAATGGATTTATTTTATCATCAAACCTAGAGTCGGAGCAAGACAGTTGAGCCTATGTCATTGCCTTGGCCATGAGTAAATTGTACAATTATTGATTAAGCAAGTTAATTTAAATGATCACCTTTATAGAGATTATAAATAACTAATAAATAATAAATTAAAAATAAAATAAAATAATAATAGAAATAATTTAAATATTTATTTTATCCTCTTGAAGATTTACGAATCAAATTTTTGATATATTTATATACTGGCAAGAGGGATCAAATATTGAATTAAAATATGGGATATAAATTATTTACCACCGATTTTTAATGGGGAAAAACCATTGTAAGATGAGAATGGAAAAATTAAATGAATTGTGAAGAGAGCCGTTGGTGGTTGGGAGACGGAAGTCTAAGCGCCATCATTCCATTGTGGGAAACGGCCAAGAAGGAAGTTACAAAAATGCAAGGCTTTCTGAGTTTTTCGGGGGGAAAGGGGTTCGCTATTCTCGGGTCACTGTTGCCTTCTTGAATATAGCGATATTCTATCTCCTGAATCGAAAGCTCCTCTGAACGACTTCTCTTATAAAAACTATCTTCTGTTGCTCGAGGGTCTTTTTGGAAAACGGATTGAGGAGCTAATCGTGTGTTATCTGAAGCTGGTAGTCGAGCACGGGATTCTTCCAACTCTCTTTCAGTATCAGACGCGACCAGGCAAGTCTGGAATATCTTCTGTTTATGCTCAATAATTTAAATCGAGGTTAAAACATATAATCCGTCTCATAAGAAAGCCAGTACGCCTTTTCTGAGTATGTGATTGGGAAATCTTTGAATGCATAACACAATGTGCCATATAAGTTAAATCCTCCTTTATTGTAAACTTGTAGAGACGCAACTTGTAGTCAATGCCAATCTGGGAAGTTGTTTCAACCACCATTTTAAGTTCACTATTAACTCTTGGACTAATCGAACCCTGTTTCCTCTGTCGATCAACTTGTATTGAGCCTTGAGCAACTATCTCCAAACCAAGTCTCAAGTAATACGTGTGGGATGGGTTTCAGTTCCTCTTTGCTGAATAACTCTTAATAACTTCTAAATCTGTGGATTGGAATTATTCTTTAATTAAGATGCTGAACTGGCATTCATCTTGTGATTCCATTCTGTGTTGGGGTTCAGTTGAACCCACTTAAAAACACCAAGATAATCTATTTCTGTGGAACAACCGAATTTTCTTTCCTGTAACTTGAAGCTGTATAAATATACCTTCTTGCTCACCCGAGTCTTTGGGTTTGAAGATTTGGTATTCAAAATACTCGTCTTGGTCAAGCCATTCCTGAAGGTTGGATAGAAGTTTTCCATTATTATGGTTCTATTGATTCTTTTACCTTGCCTAGTCAAAGTCTGCTGGAACATTGATCCCAATCTCTATTTTTGGATATAAGCCTTCTCTCACACCAATCCAAGATCATCTAATCTGTCAAGTCCTTCAAGGGTGGTAGGTTCTGCTATTTTTGTTATGCTTTGGAAACTGAATCTTCTTCGAGGTGAAAAGATTATGTTTTAACTCATCTCTTAATACTTATGTCTTGAGCTTAAACTCAAATTAAAGAAAAGCTTCCACCAAGTCTTTGTGGTATGGACTAGGAAGATAAAATGTTGAGATCCGAAAGAACCATCCAATCGAATTTGTCTTTCTGAATGTTGAGCTCATTGGAAGCAACATTTGTAAAAGAAGAGATTTAATGAGAAACTAAGATGTGGTAATGTTAACCTGTTGAAACCAAAGTCTCATCTCTTTTCGTAAAATGTTAAGAAGATTGAAGTCTTTATTGATGTGTTTTGACATTAAGTCAGGATTCTCTTATAGGCCAATATTAACTTCAATACCTTGGTTCAAGAGGGAAGATTTGAATTCATGACACTGTAATATATTATATTGAATTCTTATTGTCGAAAAGACTCCTTAATCTCTTATCATAAATTTGAGAATAGTAGATTATAGATATTCAGATGGAATAAGTTATGAATTGAGTTCTACTTTTTCTAGAAAGGATAACAGCACCATCCTTAAACAAGATGTGAATTCGAACCTAGTTCTGGTAATGTTAGACCTTAAGGTTAAGACTTAGCGATAACGAAACCAGATACGGTAAGATTAAAACTTGATTGGAGACTTGTCATGCCGAGCAAAGGTGAGAGTGCTGACGACACATTACTGCTAAAGATGTCGGCACAGTAGTGCCAGAGACATCGGCACAGGAGTGCCAGAAAATATTAAAATCCTTGGCCAAGGTACGATGCTAGAATCTGCATCTGTCAGCTATCAAGTTCCAGATATATCACTGATCAGAGTGGCCTTTCTAGTTGGGAGGAACCCTTAGTAAGGTTGATCAGGAGGTATAGGTCCTTGACACCAGGCTCAGAGGCATGATGATAAATTGATCCATGTTGATTACCCTCGTGAAGGGCGGGTTCTTCAGTTGAAGAAACTCGGGAGACCAGTAGGTCTTGGTTGGGCGGTAAAGCCCCTGATGATAATTCTCTTTCCCTCGATAAAGATTTCCAAGTATGATAGTATGGAGATGATGTCAAAAGGAATTCTTCCTCTCTCGTAAATCCAGGTACATGCAATGGTAATTGAACTTCTTTTTCATCTATGCCATGAATGCTATTCTCTATGTTAATGAACATAGTAAAATTCTCAGATACTTAGGGAGATAGTTACTTGAATTTATTCAGCTGTTGCATTGTTTCATAGCTGTAGTAATTATTCGTTATCTTCTGGGAGCAAAGAAAAGTAATTATTATTCTTCTGCAATTTCCTGTTAGATGTTTATAATTTTCAGCTGAAAATGAAATTAAAAGTTAGTTGATGAAGTATATAATGTAACGACATCTGAATTGAATTCTCTTTTCCGTATTGCTGCAAATGAAACCCTAGTTGGGCAGTTATTTAGTTATTGATCTGCCATGATCAGTCGGCGGAAAACTGTTGAACGATTCATGTGAACTGAAACTGAAACTGAAAATTAAAAAGATATTTGCAAGTTTGAGTTAGTTGGATCAATTGGAAACCCTTGTTTCGAAAACAGTTTAGCTGCAGTTCAGCTGAAAGTTAGTTATCAATTCAAAATTTTAAATTGTAGTCTGGGAAGGCTGTTACAGCGTTGAGGTGGCATCGGTTGCCATGGTGGACGAATGTCAAGCTTTGGTGTAGTGCGGTGGCAGCGTTTATGGAATGGTGTGCCAGGGTGTCTTGTCGATGGCTCTTGGCATGATGCTAAGGACATATACGACACTTGCCTCCACGCATTGTCATGAGCAAACATTATGGGGAAGGATTTCCTCCTCCTTGCAAGGACGCTCCGCACGCTGGACAGGGTACCATTTGTGGACGATGACGGTGATCTTGTGGGTTGCATTTTCTTACTTATTGAAGGCTAAAGCCATTTTTGGCGTGCGGTTTTTGTAGCAGGCGGGAGTGGTGTCTATAGGTGTTTGTTCTCTCCAAAGCCGAGCGCAATTGTTGCAGAAAGGTCAATGGCGAAGGGTTCAAAATTTGTGATTGAGGTTTCTGTGTCGGGTCTTGCTCGTTTTGGAGCAGATATGCCGATTTCTTTGACGTCGTCGACAAGACAAGTTGCGTTTAGGGAAATCACAGACCATAGATTAAAGAGAATTTTGTTGAATAATGATCCGCTGGTGGTGGTGACTGCGAAGATGGTTCTGGGCATGGGTCATTTGGAGAATGGGGAGTACGGGCGTGATAATCTGCATGTCTCTTCATGCTTCTTGGCTTCCCTTCTGGATTTGAGGATTCCGAAGGCAGAAGCAAAGCAAATTCTGGTGAAAATGTTTTGGGAGGACTTGGTTGAAAGCATGGATGATGCTTTGCGTGTGGTGGTTGAAGGCAAAGGATGTCCGAGGCCTTGTGATGTGGAATGGCTTCAAGAGGAGGACATGGTAAAATTTTTCCCTTTCTTTTGGATTTGCACGCTCCGGGGTTGATGCGTCACCGAATGTTAGTAGGGGCAGTAGTTGAATTTCTAAAGAAATTCTTTGGCTTGATGGCTGTAGGGGGAGTGGAATGGAAAATTGAGTTTGGGGAATTTGCAAAATTGAACAAGTTTTTGTAAGGTGGGTGTTGGTAGATTTTTTTTGCTTTGTGGGTAGGGTTTGTTTGTACTTGTTTGGTGGAAATCCTTGGTTAAGTATCTAAACCGGTTTTTGTAAATGCTTAAGTTTTGGTAGTTTTGCTGTGCTTATGGTAGAATTTTCGCCTGGTTGTTGGGCGTTAGTAGTTGATGGGGAAGGTGGTTGGTTTTTTGTTTTTTTGAAAGATCTTTTCCTGCTTGGTAGACGCTTGTATTCAACTTTAATTAATTAATATAAATATACTGATCTTACGTATCAAAACAAAATTATTAAATGCTTTCTTATTTTAATATATATTTATTTTTTATATTAGTTTTGTTTATATATTTATAGTATTACATTATAATAACTATTATTATAATAATATTAACTATTAAGTTATTAATATTTATATTTATATATTTTTTTAATATTATATCGTTATTTATTTTATTTATTAATTTATTTGCATTTCAACGCTTGCAATTTCGGGGGCATGACAACTTTAATCATCTTGACATTTGTAGATCTCTTGGAATTTCAGGTCTGTAATTGTGTTATTTCATTTATAGTTTCATAACTTATCTCTCTCATAGAAGATCTTGGTTTTTCAATCTATTTCAGATTTCTAACATGGTACCTGGTACCAGAGCTTTTGTTTTGAGAAATCTAAGTTCATAGATTCCTAATTGAGAGATTGAGTTTCTTGTAAAGATTTTGTAAATTCCCGTATGCTCTTCTCTTGCGTTTTGAACGATCTGGAGAAACAAAAAGGATTTGCAAAGATCTAATAACCTCTTCATATTGCATATGTGTTTTGTGAGATTTGGGTGATTGCAGTGTTTTTGGTTATACTGGTAGCATTTTTGGTTGTTCCAATGTGTCCAAAAGGCTCAAGAAAGTCAAGATTGGCTTTTATTTCATCCAAATTGGATATCATTTGACATAGTTACAAACGGGGGTTTGAAGCTTAGATTTGGCAAACAACTTTTTATTGAAACATTTTCGGCCCAAATGGATGTTTCCATTGCGTTTAGAAGGCCCAAAAACCCCTATTCTCATATAAAATTTGTCTATTTTAGACGAATTTTATTTTTGGAAAATTTTCCTTTTGTTGGGAGGGCCATCACTGTAGGCTAAATTAACCATTTTAAAAAAAAATTCATAACTTTTCACCACGATGTCCATTTTTAGGCAAACGAGATATTGTCAAAAAGTTGGAGATGAGCAACTTTCCATCCACATAGGCCATAACTTTTGCCCTGGTGCTCCAATTTTTGGAAACGAATAGGTGTTGGAAAGGTCTTGAAGAGCATTACATAGCTATAAGACTAATTTTTCCAGATTTCGTCTCTAGTTTATTTTGTATCAGAATTTGTAATTTTGGCTATTTTGAGCCTATTGAGCATTATATCTTGGAAAAGGATTTGCAATCGCACTGAATTATGAAGTGCCAACCTTATAATATTTTTTGGGGGGGGGCGGGGGCGCGCTAATCCTTGATACTATTGAAAAGGGTGGGAGTTTATTGGTGTTCTCTTTTGGTGTTCCTTTGTAATCATTTGAGGATTGTGTTATGGGTTTTTCTACTCATCCTTCTGTGATAATTTTGAATAAGGCTAATTATGAGTCTTGAAAAAAGGCATTCTAACCCATCTCAGATGGATAAAATTTTTTCCTTACCTTTATGGGCTCATGCCTGAACCGGACACACTTGGAAGGAAATCAATATGGGGTAATTGATCATGTATTAGGAATCATTTGTTCTCATGTTGATACTTACACTATGTTGGTTATAGCGGACATTGAATGTCCCCACACACTTTGGACCAAGATTTGGGAGATGTTTGGAGACCCTCATGTTTCTCCATTCCTCAGATGTTCGTGCTATAGATTGCCTCATTCCACTTGATGATGCAAATAATATACCCTTTGAAGATGCTAGTTTAGAGGAGCTTAAGTATTTTGCACGTCTTCAATGTTCAAATGACATAGAGACTTCTCTTGCTTCTCATCCTCAAGTTGAGATTACATTGACATCACCTGTTGTAGTTTCATATTCCAAAGATGCTTATTCAAGAGCCTCCAGTGATACATTGCAGCAGGATCATTTATGTCTTTTGGATTCAATCCATTGGGACCAATTTCTACTAGAGATCTCTTGCTTGTTTGTAGAGTCCTTCATTTTGGATCTAGATGACACTATTGAGGACATACATCTCTTTGAGGACCACTCTTTTGTCCTTGCATCTTTTGCTACTTCAGAGTCCATAGTTGCTTTTTCGAAAGCTTCTAATGACTTTTTGCAGCAGGGCATCCAAAGTCCTCCTAATTCAATTTTGTGGGATGATCTCTTGACAGGAGTTCTAGACTTGTTTATGGAGACACATATTTCAGATTTGGAGGACACATTTGAGGGGTTATCTCTCCTCTTTGATGATAGTCATTGCACAACTATTGTCAAACCATTATTGTCTTTGGATTATGCTCTACATTACTCTCTAGGAGATTTTGATTTGTCATCTTCAACTGTATGGCCTAGAACGCTTGATTTGATTGTGACAACTTTTAGCATCGACATGGGTATACTTGAGCCGACTTCAGAGACTTCATACATCTTGCACTTTCTTCCTACCTACTCCTTTAACGACTTAGGAGATAGTGTGCATACACCTTTGGTTGTGTTTCTACCTAGGGGAGGAACGTTGTTTGACGATCGTGGACCATCTTCTACATCCAGTATCGAGCATCTACTATTGGATTTCTTTGGTGGTGTTCTCTCTCTATTTGTGGAGGGGGGGGAGGGACAGGGATAGGCGGGGGGGTTCTTCTTCCTTGGAGGGAATTTGATATGTACATGGGTACCTAACGTAGCTTCATTTGTTGGGACCCATCATCTTTTACATCCTCCTACGCTGTGCTTTAAGGGAGGTGTTGGTCTAGGTTTTTATTTTCCTAGTGAGTTAATTTATTTTCCCTTAGTCCTAGGTTTTTCCTACACTTAATTAAGCTTTCTTAGGATAATAAAGTGAGTTTATCATTTAATAACTAGGAGATAAGTGATGTGGTGTCCCCTTCCTTAAAGGGTGAAACACTTTCCACTTTTGGGGGCCATCTCCACTTTTGGTGGTTAATTCCTATTGGTTGGATTTGCCACCTCCATCATCTCTGTAGTTCTATATAAACTGACTACCTAGCTTGTATTTTCATTCATTCTTTTGCATTGCTACACACTTTGACATACATGCACCTCGATGCATGCAGTTATTATTCTATAGATTTGCTTTGAGCTCCTAATGCAATTTTGTCATCTTGACATTTGCACATCTCTTGTAATCTCGGGTTTGCAATTGTGTTATTTCATTTATAGTTTTATAGCTTATCTCTCTCATAGAAGATCTTGGTTATTCAATCTATTTCAGATTTCTAACAGGAGTTCCCACAAATGGAAGATCAATAGACCTATATGAAGAAAACACACACACTTATACTGAGAGGGGGGTGAATCATTATAAGACACACTTTTTCAATTTATAACTGTAGCAATCATAAAGCAATAATCAAAGTATCCACACAAGCAAGATCTAACAATAGAGAACACAAGATGCACACACAATTTTACGTGGAAACCCTTGCATTTGAAAACCACGGAAAAATATTGCTTTTATAGGAAACTTCTTACAACTTCGTAGGCACCAACCCATAGGAGACACCAATCCCCTCCATTGAGCACCAACTCAGCAAGAGACTCCTATCTCTTCAACACGAGGCTCCAATTTCAAGATCTCCCAAATAGGTGGCTCCAACGTCCACAAGAATAATTTGAATCATTTTGATTTGCCACTTGTTGATGTGTTTTTCGTGACCGCACCAACACAGAATAAAGTTACCAACGGCAACTCTATCCTCTCTTGAACAAAATCTCCTGCATGCTAAGATTGCTAGAAAGATCATGCATTCAACTCCAAGGTTCCTTCATGCAGTGGATAGTCTCAACTAGCTCGATGTGATTTGCTTGTATTTCAAGGGGACTTACAAAATTGTTCAACAGTGGAGAAAGGAATTTGAATGCTCGAAAGGTTTGTCTATAAAGCTCTTGTTTCCTAAACTAACCAGAAAGTACTGAATTGAAATGGTTGCAGGGATAGAAGATGCTATGGACTAATCTATGCGTGGGACGTGGAGATCAATTTTCACAAGCCTCAACCAGATTCCGCTTTGCCTCACTTCAGACAGCCTCCACAGAATTGGTGCAATCTTCAAGGGGAGTAACTAAAGATATTCAGATTACAATTCAACAATGAAGACACCGTCCTGACGACGCATACCAACATGAAGATCATAATCGAAGTTAAGTCCACGAGTTTCCAGTTGACCACGCAAGGCGAACTCACCATCATCGAGCCCACTAGTGGTATGGATAGACGAAGTTTGCTCAAATTGAAGACCACATTCCGCGATGACTAACTACTTGCATGAAATGAAATTTACTCTACTTTAAGCTACTACTCAAATTAGAAGGACGAAGAAACCTTGCTAGCTACTCACAGGAAAAGACGAGATCATCATCAATGAAAACCCTTTTTATTATGAGAGTGTTCACAACAATTTCTTACAAAGCTTTCAAAGGAAAAACTTTCCTTCTTCAAACTACACTATCAATCTATACTAAGCTATCTCTAAGTTGCCTCTCTATCTTCCTATCTCTACTCTAATCTAATCTCTACTGTCTAATGAATTACAAATGAGGGGGGATGCCCCTTTTATAGATGGCCCGGTCCAATGGATGACTCAGATTACAATCAAGTGGAGGGCTCAGATCGAGCCACATCAGCCCTAACCCTAAAAACCGCCACCAAGAATAGTGGAGTGATAAATGAGCAATTAATGTCCACCATCTTCTAGAAGATTCCTATTTGTAAATGTGTTCACACTGTTCTTCTTCCTGACTACAAACTAGATGAGTCTGATCACTGTGGCTTCAACTTCTTGAAGGGGTATGGCCGACACGTTCTCGATCTGACTCCAAGGCTATAAATTTTTAACCTGTTTGATGGTGATTTTCCTCCTTCCTGCCACTACATCTTGAGCTGTATGAAGCACGCTGGAGAACACCTTTTGGGTCATCGAAGGACTTTACACTTAAGGAGAATTTCTCTGCTTCGCTCTTTAGCCCATTCCGTTGTCATTCTTTAACATTGAAGCCTTTTGTTCACTCCTCATCCTTAGCCTTGAGGGCGTTTTAGTGCTTGAAGATGACTCTTTAACACCTAGGTCTTCATCATTTCTTCATCCTCATCCTGAAGGATTCTCCAATCTTGGACTCGACCCGTTCTCCTTTGCCACTTGCCTTCCTGAGCCGAGTGCATACTGGGTCAACGCTTAGCCATTTCTTCCAAGTAATCACTCCATCTCCCCAAGTGATCATGCCTTGGCCTTGGTGTTCACCTTGCAAAACAAGCAAGAGAAGAGCATCATAACACTTCATAATATAAATTCACCTCACTTACCTAATTTTCATGCTTTGACTTCCAAGGTCTGAGTGATCTCCGGATCTGATAGGGTTCATCACTTTTCTCTAGCAAACTTTGCCTTCTTCATAGCCTTTGAACACCTGTGCATTTAGGGACCTATGTCTGGAGTTTGTGCCTTGAAATTTATCCACCTTGAGGGCGCATTTGGAAACTTGATGCTTGAGTTTTACTTCATCTGCAAATTTTTCATGCTTAAGAAAAATTTCATTTCCTGCTTGTGAGCGTGTTTCACCTCATCAACATTTTTCAACATAATTTATCCTTTTGGTGATAACAGACTTAGGCATTTTCATATTTTATTCCTTTGCCTTAGAAATTTTTTATTTCCTCTGGAAAATTTCATCAAGCAGGCGCCTGAGTAAAATCTCCATCTTAAAGTCTCAGGCAAGGCATGAAAAGTTTTAAAATCATCTCCTTGTTGAAGATATTCGGTACCTAGAAGAAAATTCCCTTCAAAAAGCATCCAATTCATGTGTCTACAAACAAAGGTGTTCATTTAATTTTTGAATTTTAACCTTAGAAAAATATTTTGCCACCAAATTTATTCTCATTCTTCATCTTTGGGCATATTTTCTTGCTTGGCCTTGAAAATCTTCTTCGATCTCATGAAGCTAGAGTATTCTGACTCATCCCTGCCAATTTTATCCATGCCCCAGTGAATTTCATCATCTCACTCAAGCCTGGGCATATTCCTCTAGAGGTGAAATTTCAACACTTGGAAATTTTTTAACATTTTTCATGAGCATGGGCGCATATAGGGTGTCAAGGAGGAATTTTGAACATTTTAGACAATTTTGCCTTTAATATTTCTTTCCCATTCATTCTTCAATCATGGCGCATTTTGCCTGAGGTAGAGGAATTAACAACACTTAGCAACTTTTCCCTAGAATCCTAGCTCACTTGGGCGCATTTTACTAGTCAAGCAGGAATATCCAATGCCTTAGCAAACTTTATCTTGATGCCCCTTGAGATGGGCGCATTTTGAGGGTCAAGGAGGAACTAGCAACGCCTTGAAGACTTTTTCGTTTACACATGTTGGAGATGGGTGCATTTAGCATGTGGAGGAGGATTTAACTTCCAACGCCTTAGTTTCTTTTTCTAACTTCATCTCTAACATGGGCGCATTCAAGGGGTCAAGGAAGAAGTCAACACTTTTTGTCCTTTTCCTAGCTCTCTTGGGTGCATTTGGCATGTTATGGAGGAATAAACCAACGCCTAAGCTTCTCTTCCTTGATGCCTCTTGAGATGTGCGCATTTTGGGGTAGAAGGAGGAAGTTTCCAAACACTTAGAATATTTTTTTAAAAAGCTAACACCTTCAACATGTTTGGGCGCATTTGAGGGGGTCTGCAGGAATAACCCCCAAAACTTAGAAAATTTTCATGGCTTCTTCCATCATGGGCGCATTTGATTAGTCAAGCAGGAATAAGCCAACGCCTTGGTTACTTCTTCCTAGAGCCACTTTTGACTTGGGCGCATTTGAGGACCCCTGCAGGATTTCATACTTAGAAACTTTTTATCCACCTAGCATCTTGGAGATGGGCGCATTTCATGACCCCAAGAGGAATTCCCACTACTTAGACAAATTTCCTTCATCCTTCCTGAAGTTGGGCGCATTTTGGGGGTCAAGCAGGAATTTCTTCAGACTTAGAAAATTTTCATCCTTCTGCCAGCTTGTCCTTGGGCGCATTTTGGGGTATGAGCAGGAATTTCTTCAGACTTAGAAAATTTCTCTGGCTTGCTCGTGTTTTACTATATTTAGTAAGTCGTCTGATTTTCATACCTCTGAAGCGTGGATTGATTTGGAATTCGCGCCACCGGATCTTTATGACCTAGTTGATCCGTTCACACTGCCATCTCGTGCTGACTTGCTATTTATAGCATGTTTTTGGAGGTGTTTTACTATTTATAGTAACTGCTTGATTTCGAGACCTCCACAACTCCGTTCAACTTGAAATTTGAATGACGTGACCCTCATGGGATGACCTGCCCGTTCACACTGGCGCCTGGGCTGCTGACTTACTATTTATAGCCTGTTTTAGAAGTGGCTTACTATAAATAGTAAGTGCTCCGATTGCCTTCAAATTTCACTGGATAGCTTGAGAGATACTATCGCAGTGGGATACACTGGTTTTCGAAAATTCTAGCATTTTACCCCTCATTTTAGGCCCCGAAGCTGGAAACCCTAAATTGACTTGCATGTTGCTCAAACGATCTCCGTTTGACCTTGTTTCAGTTGCACTTCGCCTCTGTTCGTGATACTGAGGTGTGGGCAGCTGTCGGAATGATCTTGCTAAAAATAGTAAGTTCCCGAAAAAGTGACCAACTCTGTTTGCATGTCACATCACTGCGTAGCTCTTGAAAAACCCATAAGGAATAACTTGACATGCGTTGAAAAGTCCTGCATGCAAACCCTAAAAATAGCCTCTGAAGACGGCTCTTGAAAAAGGTCCATACGGGTTTGTTGCATGTTACACCACTGCGAAGCTTTCAAAAAACCCACAAAGAATGTTCAGACATGCGTAGAAAATTCCAACATGCAAACCCTAAAAATAGCCTCCGAAGGCTGAGTTCTGAAAGTTATCATCTCATCTTGCATGTTATATCATCGTGTAGGTCTCAGAAAACCCAAAAATATTCTCTTGACATGCACTGAAAAACTTCGCATGTAAACCCTAAAATCAGTTCCTGAAGGTGATACTTGCTAAAAATAGAAAGTTGTGCATTTTAGCTCAAAATTTGCAAGCAGGCAGCTCACAGTGTTCTAAGTGCAATGCAGTCGTCATAATTTGAATATCCCAAGAAAATAGGCCCCAAGTTGGTACTTACTAAAAATAGCAAGTTGTTAGAATTAAGTGAAAATTCAGTGGGAGCTTGCTTGAAGCATCCTAATAGCAGTGCTAAGCTCATAATTCGATTAGCCAACCCAATTTGACCTCAAAATTGTCTGAAGATTGTAAACCCTAATTCATCAGAAAGCCCTCCAGACTTAGCCAAAATTTCACATCAGACGGGCACATCCCCGGAAAGATAGACAAAACAAGAGAGAGACAATAGGAAAACTAACTAAAATCAAGCCAAAAGTCCGAAACGAAGCAAAAATTAGGGGCTCCTCATTTGCAATGGGGTGATGTGTGAAAAGGTCACAACACCACTCCTTAGATCTACCCTAATGCCTTCTCACAAATCTGCAATATAGTCTTCACAATGTCGGCAATAATGTCTTCTCAAATCAGCAACAATGTCTTCATGAATTTGGCAATAATGTCTTCATTAAATCTGCAATAATGTCTTCATAAGATCTGCTCAATAAATTGCTATGATCTCACTTATATCACTTGCTCTCCTTTCTCAAATTTGCTGCTATAAAATCTGCTCAAATACGGTTTGTAGATCTGCTTGAATATCCTTTTATTTCTGCTCTTCATACAAAAATAATTCTTGAAAATTTGGTTGTTTTTGCCTCACTTTCAACCTTCTACTTATACCTCCAAGATGACTCTTCACCCAAGGGAGGCGACTCTCCAAGGGGGGGGTAGGCCATGCACCAAAATAAATTTATTAAATTTAAATTCCTTTGCCCAAAGTTGGGTGCACCCTTCTAGGGGGGTCGTCCCTCTTTGGGAGCCCCAAAAAAATAATAAAAATTAATTTAATATTTAATTAAATTTCCAAATTTAGAGTGGCATATATGAGGGGTGTCATCCCATATTTCTGATTTTATTTTGCAATTAAAATACTCTTCCAAAGGATGTATGACATGGGTCGGCCCATGTAGAAAATTCACCATTATTTTGCAAAAATTGTTCAAACCATAGTTGGAAAAACTCACCCCAACAAAAAACTCGCCAAGGAAAATTGGAGAGTTTTTAAAACTCGAAAAAACTCGGCAAAAAACTCGAGAAATGAAAAAATTGCTTAATTTTCATTAAAAACACATTTTTTTTGCAAAATTCAATGACAAGATGAATCCAATGAATCCATAAATGAGTACAAAAGTGTTTTCTATTAATTTTGATTGACTTTAATGTAAATTGATTACAAAATCGCATTCTCATGCGGAATCCCGATGGCTAAAAGCCTGAAAGTCTGATACATGAAAACAGTAAAACTAGAACTAGAAGCAAATACTAAACAACAACTAAATACAACATGCTAGGCTTTCCTCTTCCCTAGTCTAGCAACAGCTAGGGAAGAAGGGGTGGGTCCTCTAGTCCTGCCACGTGTGCGTGGTGCTAGTGGTGGTGGCTGCGGTGCTACTGCTGCTGGCTCTGGCTCTGGCTCTGACTGGATCTCATCCAACCCTACATCTCCGACTCCTGATGCACCCACATCCTCCATTGCCTCTCTCTCAAAGTCAAGGATTTCATCTGCGCTAAACAATGGAGGCTGCTCCTCTCGCCCTGTCCAATCACTATAAGGATCTATCTCATCTAAGTCAATAGGATCCTGTGATTTTTCTTCAACTCTCTTTATGCGCAACCGAAGGTTGTATTGCACAAAGACCAAGTCATTGAGGCGCTTTTGTGTTAACTTGTTCCTCTTTTTCGTGTGAATGGACTCGAACAAGCTCCAATTGCGCTCACAATTGGATGCACTACAAGGCTGACATAGAATGCGGAGGGCAATTTTTTGTAGATTTGGGGTTTTTCCACCCCAATTTTTCCACCAAACATCTGCAAAAAAAAAAAGAAAATTGAAGAGTTAGAAAACAAAGTCAAAGACTCAAAAGTCAAAAGTCAAAACACATTTTATCAAATTCTAAGATGCATGTGAAATAAACTTAAAATTTAAAGACTCTGAATTTTATACCTGGTGGCAGAGTGGTTCTTCCTCTAACAGCCAGCTCCGAAGAAAAGAGATTACCAGTTGCCTCCCTGTATATATCCATCTCCTTGACGATGAGGTCTCTCACTGCAACCTCGGTTCCATCCTCTGAATGCATGTTGTGAGCCCCTCCATAACCTCTCCATTAGGATCAGAGAAGCTCTCTGAGAAGAGATAAGAAGGGTTGAGGAAGTACCCTGCTGCATGGATGGGTTGGTGGAGTTGATTGTTCCACCTCCTATCAACAATCTCCCATATGGGATCAAATTTGAGGCTGTCCCCCATGTAATAACTTTTGATGGCCTCCTTGGCCCTATCCATGGCCTCATAAATGTATCCCATTGGGTTTTCATCCCCATCTACCAAGCGGAGGACTCTAACCAAGGGCTCCGACACCTAGATTAAAAATACAAAAAGATCAAAGTTAGAAATTTATAATGAAAGGCTTAAAGTTAAATTAAAAAATATATATTTATATTCAACTTGAGATTAAAATTAAAATCAAAGTTTTGAAGTTACCTTCACGATCTCTGTAGCTTTTTGTGCAAACAAGGGGTCGAAGACTATTGCAGAAATTCTATCTCCTTCGGCCTTCTTTGAATATGAGGAGTCATTCCATGCTTGACTCACGAACATTTGTTTTAGAGAGCCCAAAGAATCCAAAATGCTTTGCAACGTTAGGAAAATTGTTGCAAACCTTGTGGCACCCGATCTCACCAACTCCTTCCCTTGCGTATGCTCTCTCATCAAATTAAGAACCCAAGGGTGATTGTAGATATATTTTGTGATGCTCCTTGCATCATCTACAATCGGTGCCACCCAAACAAGTTTGCCTATGTCCTCCAAAAGAAGGTCAAGGCAATGAGCCGCACAAGGTGACCAAAAGAGTGATGGATGTCTACTCTCAAGCATCCTTCCAGCTGCCACATACGCTGCTGCATTATCTGTGATGACTTGCACCACATTAGCAATCCCCACCTCCATCACAACTTCATCCAACAACGTACACAATGTATCTACAGTTTTTATCCTGTTGGAAGCATCCACCGACTTCCAAAACACAACTTCACCTTTGGAAGCAACCAAAAAATTAAGGATGGTGCGGTTTCTCCCATCCGTCCACCCATTAGAAAGAATTGAGCAGCCAAATTTCTTCCATTTAGTTTTTTGCTCTTCCACCACATGCATTGCCCTTTCGGTTGCATTTGTGAGCAACCTGCAAGTACAAAGTAAAATAATTAAATAAGTACAAAATTGTAAGTTTTAAACAAAAAATAGCTTGAATTCAACATAAATAATAAATTAATTTAAATTTTAAATTAAAGAACATAAAATTTAAGTTGACTTGTCACTTACCTCCCACTCAAATCTTTGCGAGAAGGTGGCTTGAAGCCTTTTCCCGCAACTGTCAATGAAGTGACCATATTGTGCCAATAGGGACTACTCGCCACATTGAATGGTATGTTATTGAAATACCAAAAATCAGCACATGCCATGTTGGCATGTTCATGCACCTCCTTGTTCCACCCTGTAGCCTCCAATGATACCTGTGCTCCTGGTGTGTTTCTTGGCACAAAAAAACTCTGTGGGTTGCGTGAAGATGAAGGTGGTGGTGGCATTGGCACTCTAGTCGAACTAGAGGAAAAGGGGGGCCTAGAGGATGGTGTGGCTGTGGCGGCTGTGCCATGAGTGCGAATCCGTGGACCATGAAGAGAGCCCACAATGCCAATAATATCTGCATCCTCATCTGACTCTATCTCCATGTGCTCGACCCCGTGCTCCTGAGTCCCATGGGCATGCGCATGTCCACTGGCTATGGATGCTGCTATGGCTTTTTTAGCCCTCTCCCTTTGCATTTTTTTTTCCTCAGCAAGTGAAAGTAGGGCAAGCATCTCTCTTCTAATCTCTTCTTTGGGCTGCCCACAAACCTTGGAATCACGCTGAGGAATGCCTGCTAGATGGTATTTGAGGCGATTTATGCCTCCATGATATGTATTTTTGCATTCACCGCAAACAACTGTTCCAGGCACTGGCCCTCTGACACCATATTTCCATGTAGGGTCTCTAGCCCCTGCAGGACGAGTGCCTGGAACCCATGATGATGGTGTGCGAGGGGTGGAACTTGATGGGGCAGGGGCGGAACCTGATGCTGAGCCTGAACCAGAGCCAAAAGCCATTATAGTGTGTAATGTGTATTCACTGATCAATGATCAATCTACACATTCAAAAATATGTACAACATATTAGTTTTTTAATACAAAAAAATTTAAAAAACAACCTAAAATCATTAAAACTTCAAAAATCTAGAGCTAAATTTGATTTAAATTGATACAAATGTGTTTAAATGAATTATCAATTAACATTATTAACTAATCTTATCATTCTACACAAAAAATGAACCTAGGTCTGAAAATTTCAAAAAAAGTGAAAAAAATGAAAAAAATCAGCAAAAATCAACAAAAGATTGTGATGAATCTTGTTTTTTGGATTCTAAATGCAAAAAAATTGTTTCTTTGTGCTCTATCATGTCTTTTTTTCAATTTGGAATGAGTATTTTGCAAGAAGAATGAAAGAAAATAATTAATCAAAAACAAAAAACAAAAACAAAAACCCTACCTGTGAATCGAATTTCCCTTCAAAATCCACACAAAATGGCGTTTGAATCCGCTCTCCTCGATGGAAAATCGTTGGAAATGATATCTCCTTGCTTGGGGGGGGTTTTTAGCTCCTCACACAAAGTATCAAGTGATTTTGAAATGAAATGAACTTATTAAAAGACGTCTTCAGCCTTTATTCCTGCAGGCGAGTTTTTTCATCGGACTCGCGAGTTTTTGGCGAGTACTCGCCACTAAAAACTCGCGAGTTTTTTCAAAAACTCGAAAAAACTTTTTTGGGGTTTGGCGACTCCTAAAAAACTCGCGAGTTTTTTAAGACTCGCGAGTTCTCTGCGAGTATGCCAACTATGGTTCAAACCATCAACAAGCCCTTTGACATTAATGACAACATTTTTCCAACACTGTTTTAATTGCGCTAACTTTTCTCTGGGTCCCACCAAGCATGCCAAAATTGTTGATATTCAAATTTGCATTTTCATGTGCCTTTGTACAAACATGGGAAATCTTGTAAATGTGGGACACGATTTAAAAGTAACCTTGGGATTTGAGAGGAAAGGGAAAGAGTATGCTCAAAATAAAATAGTAAACTACTAGGTGGAGCAACAACTAAGATACTTTATTTTTGCCATTGGACATTTGCATGGAGTTCATATCATTTGAAATCAACAACTTTCAGTGAGAAGAAAAGGACACGATTATTCACAATTTCAATCTCACTTATAGATTATGGAATTTAGTATGAACAAATTAAGGCTTTAAATGACAACAATTGAACAATTATAAAAGAGTAGAGAAAAATTCACAGACAGACATAGGAGAGATAATTTATATATGTATTAATTTTCTTTAGACAAAGTATGAAAGGCCAAACTTGCTGTAATGTCCCTTTCTTGCACCTAGTTCAGTACGAGTTTTCCATTAGCCTATTTCCGGGTTCTTGTAGGCTAAGTGGATATGGTTAGGGGACATAGTGTCTTGTGATGAGCCTTTTGTGGAGATTTTCTGAGTTTTTTGGCAGAGTTGCTATTTTTAGTATCTTTCTAATTTTAGTAAGTTCTAGTTGGGTTTCGATCAGATCGGTTGGAAGAATTGACTCACTATTTTTAGCAAATTACTATTTTTAGTAAGTGGGAATGGCACCCAATCTTGGCCTCTATTCCTCTATTAGTTTAGTGCAGTGGTTTCTAGTTTTCACCTTGGTGAGTTCTAATGTTTTCAGAGAAATATTTGGTCTTCATCACTTAAGTCTTTTATAAAGTCACTTCATGACTTAAGTGAAGGGTGATGAGTTTGTGAGAGATCCTCTTGTTCATTGCTTAGGAATGTGGTGCCTTTAAGTTGTTTTTAAAGGCAAGTTTATGCATCAAAGGAACGCCAAAATAAGGTGGTGTTATTATTTTTAAAAAGATTATTGTTGCCTCCAAAAGTGGACACCAAGTTAGAAGGGGAATAAAGTTAAGTAAAATGTTTTAAGTTGGGAGCTCTAGTTGGGTTGAACCTCTTGGAGGGAAATGAATTTGAATTTTGGTTGCCCTAATTTCTCCTTCACTCTATAATCTATATATTCTCACTTGAGTCTCATTTGGTTATCTTGGCTTTGGCAACTTAATGCTAAGCTGCAGGAATGCTTCCCGAGTTCATCTTGCTGGTAGGAGGATGTAAACCCTTCACTAGATAGCTGGTTTCGGTGGTGAAAGAACCACCCTAGCTGGTTTGGGGTTCGAGTTATCATATCTTTCAGTGATTTTTAGTTGTTGAGTGATTTTGGAGTTGAATAATATGAAGATATATTCAGTTTTCTGATGTGGGTTTGTAGGGTTTGGTGTGGTGTGAGTCTAGAGAAAATTAGATTAAATTTCTGAGTGCTGGTATTGATTTTCTGAATTCTGGAAATTCTTTTTTTGAGTAGCTAAGAAACATAATATTGTTCATATGTCTGTGGATCGGAAAGATATCATTTTGGGTATTGTTCCTTTGGATTCTTCACAGCTGGGCAACTTCTTTAGACTGTTCATTTGTGGTGTTTTTTAAAGAACTGATTTTTGTGGCAAAATCGCCCCTACAAGGAGGCCATACCATTTCTCTTATCTTGGGGTTTCAGACTGATTTCCAATCTGCATTATCAGAGGTTTGTAACCTGCCTGCCTTTTGAGGGGTTCTTGCATTGTAAAATGATGGCTTAATGAGAAGGGACAGTTTGGGATTGATTAGCGCTTGTACTAGCTCTTTCCATGAACAGTTGGAATGTGTTGTTCATTGAATGACTGAAAAGTGCACTGTTTGGTTTATGAACAGGTCTGATTTTAATTCCTTTGAGCTGATTAAAGTTTGTTAATCAAATCTCTTTGATATTGTAATAGAGTTATTATATGCTTTGATGTAATGCAAAGATATCTCTTGCAATGTTATGATATTTTCAATGCATGCAATCATAATGTTGAATGAGTCTTGAAGACAAAACACTTTTGCATTTCCGTTTACTTTTGAAAACAAAACACAAAAAAAATCAGGGGTGATCATTACAGTGGTATTAGAGCGCAACTTTTCTGCCAGCCTGTGTTAGTCATCTACAATCAGCTATACATCCTCTATGAGTGAGAAAGAACAAAGGTATCTAAACAGGGAACTAAGAAGACCTCATTGGCAGCCCCCATAGGTTCCGGAGGGAGAGACGATTTCAGGCATCCTTGGGATACATCAGGATCCTCCTATTGATAGTGAAAACACTCCAGGAGACATTGCTGAAAAAGATAAGGGTAGAGTTGGTTTGGTTATCCCAAATTCGAGGATGGAGAGGAAATTTGATACAATGATGGACGTGATGTCCTAGCTGTTGGGTAAGATTGGACAAACTATGACAGTAAATAACAACTCATAGGGCAGCCCAACAAATAATGGGGAAAGTAGTTCCACAAATCAGCAAGGTGGAAATGAGGGGCAGCATATAATAGCAGGGTCAAACACTATTCCTAGGCCTTTCCAGCCCACGTTCATTTAGGGAGGCATCACAGATTGCTCATGACACTCATTATTGTTGGATGAGCTGAGAAACGCCTATGCTGAGTATGATACCCTTCCAGAGGCACTAAAAAACAATTTAACCTTTAATGAGTTCATGGATCAGAAGAAGAAGAGGGGTGGTGGAAGAGCTGATCATAGAGGACCAGCAATTCAGAGAGATCTACAATAGGCTTTGGGTAAGATTACACTTGCTCATTTCGATGGTAGTGATAAGTGTTCAGCTAGAGCATGGGTGCAAAAATTGGATAACTACCTAGCTAATAGACCTATGGTAGAAGACGAGACAATTAAATTTGCCACTTTGCATTTGGATGGAGTTGCACATGAGGGGTGGTACCATGGCCTAATCACTTTAGGTGATAGATATATCACTACTTATGAAGAGTTTAATAATAAACTCATTGAAAGATTTGATAAGAAGGATCTTGAGTTGCATTTTAGGGAGTTAGCACGGTTGAAGCAATATGGTTCAGTGGATGCATATATAGCAGATTTTCAGAGGCTTTTAGTTATGGTTTCAGGGATAACAAAGAGAAGATTGGTGGTTTTGTTTAGTGAAGAACTTATGGAACCATTAAGGGGGTGGATTAAGGCATTGACCTTCCATCATTGCATTAAGCTATGAAGAAAGCACAAAGCATGGAGTGGGCAACCGCTAAATCAAAATTTCAGTCCAAATCATTCCAACACAAAAAAGATAAAAAACATTTCACAAGAGACCAATCAACCCAAAAATTCAGTCACAAGACTTGATGGTGATACTTTAAATGACTTGAGAAAAAAGAATTTATGCTTCTCATGCAAGGAGCTTTGGAATCCCGGTCATAAGTGTGCAACAAAGGGAAAAGTGAACAAGATAGAATACTATTTAGCAGAGGAATCTTCATCAGAAAAATCAGACCAGAAATCTGATTTAGAAGACAAGGAGGAAAAAGAGTCTTATAAAAGAGTCTGAAAAGGATGAGGCAAGAGATGGGAAGCTTACCCAACTTTGTAGTTTTCAAAAGAATGAGTCCCTACGTATCAGAGGAGTGCTTAATGGACAACGACTGGTTGTATTCATAGATTCAGGTGCTACACATAATTTCATAGATGAGGGACTAGTAGCACGCATGGGACTTCAAACACAGGAGGTAGATGGCTTCAGAGTGATGGTTGCAGATGGTTTTACTATCACTTGCACTAGGATGATTCCGCAGTTGAGTATACAACTAGGCAACTATGAAGTAAAGGATGACTTCTATGTGGTAAGTATTGGGGATACAGATGCAGTATTGGGGATACATTGGCTACGATCACTTGGTGAGATTACTCTTAATTTTCAGACCATGGAGCTGAAATTCAGATTAGAGGGTAAGAATGTGGTCCTAAGAGGTATGTCTAATGGAGGGTCACAGGTTGTGTCTTTTAGACGCATGGAGAGAATCCTTAGACATGATCAGGTAGAGTGGGCAGTGGAGTGTCTTATTATTTCTATAGTTATAGAAGAGGTGAAGAGATCATATCCTCCTAAGATTCAGGTTTTGCTATCCAAGCTAAACAAGGTTTTCAGTAGCATTCCACCAGGTAGGCCTCTTGATAGAGGTATTGAGCATGTGATTGAGTTAGAGGGGGGGTTAAACCAGTTATCACCACACCATACAGGTATCCCAAGAGGCACAAGGATGAAATAGAAAAAAGCAATTAAGGAGCTTTTGAATATCGGGCACATTAGATAGAGTAAGAGTCCATTTTCTTCTTCTGTTGTTTTGGTGAAGGATGGGACCATGCGCATGTGTATAGATTACAAGGCGTGTAATAAGAAGACCATGGGAAGAACACTTGAGGCATTTGGATGAGGTATTGGGTATCCTTGAGAATGGATCCTTGTTTGCTAAGGAGTCCAAGTGTGAGTTTGGTATGACAAAATTATTATATCTTGGACACATAATCAGCTCCAAGGGAGTTAGTGTTGATCTTGAAAAGATCAAAGCTATTCTTGATTGGCCTCCACCCACTAATCTTACATAGTTGAAGGGATTCTTTGGCTTATGTGGTTTCTATAGGAGGTTTGTCAAAGGATTATCTCAATTGGTTGCCCCACTTATAGATTTGACCAAGAAAGGAGCTTTTGTTTGGTCCGAAACAACACAACAATATTTTGAACACTCCAAGCAATTGATGAGCACGTCTTATTTTAGCTATTCTGAATTTTGCTAAGCCTTTTGAGCTTGAGTGTGATGCATTAGGTGAAGGTATAGGGGCTGTCCTCATGCAAAGAAAACATCCAATTGCATTCGAGAGTAGGAAATTGAGAGGTGAAAAGGGGTACTCCATCTATGACAAGAAGATGTTGGCAATAATGCATGCCTTAGCCAAATTTAGACAATACCCTGTTGGAGTGAAGTTTGTTGTTAAGATTGATCACAATAGTTTTAAATACTTCCTAAATCAGAAAGATCTTAATGAGAGGCAACAAAAATGGGTTAGTAAACTTCAAGCCTATGACTTTAACATATTGTCAAAGGGAAGAGGAACATAGTGGCTGATGTTTTGTCAAGAAGGCCACATGTGTGTTCAATTTCAAAGATATCAGCAGAGTGGATGGAGAAAATACAAGCTGAATATGCAAAGAATGCCCTTGCAAACAACATTCTTGATGGCTCATTACAGGATGACGGGTACAAGGTAAGTGATGGTCTCATTTTCTACAAGGAAAGGATTATGTTAGTCCTTGAATCCAAGATCAAAATGCAGATTTTTAAGACATTCCATGACATTCCTATGGCTGTTCATCCTGGGTATTACAAATCATACAGGAAGATCCGTAAGAGATTCACATGGAAAGAGATGAAAGATGATATTCTTAAGTATGTTCGTGAGTGCCAGGTGTGCCAACAAAATAAAAATGAACATACTTACCTTGCTGGTTTATTGCAGCCCTTACCAATTCCTACTCAAAAGTGGGAAAACATCTCGATGGACTTTATTATAGGGCTTCCCAAGGTGCAAGGGAAGGATTGTATATATGTGGTAGTGGACAGATTGACCAAGTTTGCTCATTTTTTTGCTATTTCAGCAAGGTATACAGTGGTATAGGTGGTAGATTTGTTCTCTAGAGAGGTGTTTAGATTCCATGGAACACCTAAGACCATCATTAGTGACGGGAACAACAAATTTATGAGTTTGTTTTGGCAGGAGTTGTTCAAATTTTGTGGTACAAAGTTGACTCCTATCACTAGTTATCACCCCTAGATTGATGGATAGACAAAGATTGTTAATAAATGGGTGGAAGGCTACCTATGCAATTATGTTTTAGGACAACAAAAGGCATGGGTTAAGTGGTTGCAGTTTGGGGAGTTTTGCTACAACTCCACCTTTCACATGACTATCAGGATGTCTCCTTTTATGGCTTTGTATGGTTATGAAGCTCCTAGCTTCATTGACCTACTTTTTGGAGATTGCAAAGTGCCTAGAGCTAGAGATCTTCAGTAGAGTTGGGACGTTATGAGATCCTTGAGGTATGATATACAACATGTGCAAAATCTGTAGAAGTTGTACGTTGATTAGCATCACATTGAATGGGTATTTGAGGTAGGAGACATGGTTTACTTGAGATTGCAGCCTTATAGGCAGTCCACTCTCAAAGTGGGTTGGAGAAGCTTAAGCCCCATTCTACAAACCATTCAGAGTCACTAGGAGGGTCAGAGAGGTGGCTTATGAGCTTGAGCTACTTGAGAGTAGCAAGGTGCACAATGTTTTCCACATTTCTCGCCTTAAAAAGGAACTTGGGCAGAATGTGATTCCTTCTATAGAGTTGCCTCTCTTGGATGGGGAAGGCAAATTGATATTGATCCCAGAGGCAGTGATTGATTTCAAGGAGTGTACCCTACGGAAGAGGGTTATCGGGGAGTACTTAGTGAAGTGGAAGAACTTGCTAGTGGAGGATTTGGGAGAGTGAGCAAGTATTACAACATCCATAGTTGCGATTGCTTGAGGACAAACAATCTTGGGGAGGATTGTAATGTCCCCTTCTTGTACCTATGTAATGTCCCCTTCTCAAAACTGATCCTTCCAACCGTTGGCCTTTTGGAAACCCGAAGGCTAGTCGGAAGGTAAAATTAGGGTTTCCTATTTTTAAGGATGTCTTTGCTCTGAGTTGGTGGATTCAATGGCGGATTCTTTCTGGGTTTTCAGAGAGCTTCGCAGTGGTATGTTCATTTCGGCATTCTGAGCATTTTCTGGAATTTACTATTTTTAGTAAATTCTATTTTTGGCAGTATTCCTGTTGAGTTCGGCATGGTTGACTCTCTGATTCAGTTTGATCTGTTGACTTGCTCTTGTATGGCTTCGGGGCACAATTGGAGAGATAAGTTGAGATATTTAATTAAAGTCACGTTTTAATATTATATTATAACGTTGACCCCCTTGGCCTAGTCTGTTGACTTCAAGTTGTTTTGAAAAGTGGTCTCTTGAGGGTGGCGCCTTCATAAAGGATTATTTCATAATTTTCTAAAGTCAAACCAAGCTCTAAAGTGGACGCCATTATTAAAATATTGAATTTAATTAAAAAGGTCAATGTTGAGCTTGAAGGAAAAGGACGCCATTTCTTGAAGGGGATTAGGGTTTTGACTTGAAGAAGAGTTTAGGGTTTCGAGAAGTCAACAGGAAATTATAAAAGGAAGACTTGGTTCATCATTTCATTATCTTTTATCTACAGGAATGTTATGCTGCCGGATTGGCTTTGGGATTGCTTCGAGGAATGAAGGCCTCCTAGCTCGGGCATCGCTTCTTGCTTGCAATACAGCGACTAGTGGTGATTTAGTCTAGTTTGTGAGTTTGCTTTGAGATTAGTGTATTGTAATCAGCTTGTAGCTTCCTTGTTTCAGTTTTGCATATTAGAGTTTTTCATGAAATTTCATTATTTGCTACAGCAGATTCGTTTTTGTAATCATAAATCAAAAAGGACAAAAAGATTGCATCTGGGTATTAACCCATCCTCATTGTAGGCTTTAGGCGCCATGCTTCTCCAGTTTGCAGATTTTTTAGAGCTTGCATTTATTTTCTAGAGCAAATCGCCCTTTCCTAAAGCCGTACCTCTTGCTGTTTGCATTGAGATCTGTGCATAAATAATATAAGGCTGTTTGGTTTGATTTCTGAGTCTTAGTTTAGGCGCCATCCTTCTTAAGGAGTATTGCATTTTGTTTTAAGTCAATCCGTTGATTCAGATGAGAGTTATGAACATTTGAGTGGTTTCATAGACTGCTGTTTACTCATTAAAAGTGCAGATTTGTAACAAAAATCAGGAATTAGTATCTTGATCATTGAGGATATTATTGTTGGGCATCTCTATTCAAGATCGGGAATGTTCTCTATGATGTAATGCTAATCATCCAAATTCTTAAGATATTGGCAGGCGATTGATCCTTATTTTGTAAACTGACAGTAGTACTGGCAGTCACTTTCATTATTGCTCAATTCTGATATGTAACGCTCTCTTTCCATTAAAGTTGTTTGTAATAGATTTATCTCCGCCCTATGGTAGCTACTTCCCATTCTGGGTGAGCAAGCACATTCTGGGTGTTGAGTAGTTTCAGCTTTCAGCATTTATTTTCAAGCATTGTTATTTGTAATCACTCCGCCATATGGTCGCCCCTCACTCCATTCTGGATTGGGTAGCACATACTTGGTGTTGAGTTCCTTTCCAGCAATTAGAATAGAAGATCCTCTGACCATATGCTCGCCATCATCGGCGCCATTCTTGGTTAGAGTTACAGCATAAGCATTTTGTTTCAGATCCTCTGACCAATGCTCACACCTTGCCCACATCGGGATCCTGGTGTACATCAAGGTTAGAGTTGCTTTTGCACGTTTGGGTTTATCCTCTAACCTTAACGGGTGCATTGCTTGTAATTTGCAATTGTTAAAAAAATCGAAAAATTTGGCTTGGAATATTTCAGTGGTATCAGAGCCAAGATCCTGCCATCCTGTGCCCAACAAAGTTCATTTGACAAATGAGTGACAGAGATACCAGACACTACGTACAGAAAGAGATGACTACAGAGAAGTCACTACTTGAGTTAATGCATGAACTGTGTACGCTATTGAAGGATCCTGACATAAAATGGGGAGTCCGAAAGATTTATGCTAAGTCTGAAAGTCGGGATAGAAAGGTGCACATGCCACATCAGAATGATCGTGAGCTTGATGAAGATACTGTGGCAAGTGAAGAGTTAAGAGTAGAACCCCATAATACACCCCTTGACTTGCATGTGATAGCAAGTGATGTAGATCAGTTCGGTGAGAATAATATAGCAGCAGACTTGAATCCTAATTTGGATTCGTCCTATGAAGGTTTTGTGACTAAGGGCTTCACAGAGGATGTTGGTAATGATTTCGAGGTGTTTGTACCTCCTCTTGTTGAAGATTTAGTGATGGATAGTTTTCCTCTTGTTGCTGTTCAAATTCCTCAAGAGTTTTCACAAGATGAATTTATTACAAGTGATCAAGAAGACCTTTATAGCATGCATATGACTGTTCATGATGAGATCAGAAACCTACCTATAGATGATAGGTTCATTGAAGATAAGGATGATAAAAAATTTCAAACAGCTAGCTCTAAAGATTCCTTACTTCATTTCAGTGACAGTGTTAAGGGTGGTTTTGGGTTTGAACTTCAAACCCAACCATTGGAGGTAGGTATTGATGAAGATATCAGCTTTAGTGATTTGGGAGTTGACCTATTCCAAGAATCAACAATCCAAATGTTGCACAAAGAACACTCTTCTTGTGATCAAAACAATCAATCCTCTAGCACTTGGGATCCAGGGGTGAAGGCATTTAGTGATGACAAAGAAATTGTGTGGGATGAGTTTCCCTTTGATCCTGATGAAGTTCAAAATTCTGATTGCTTTGCAAGCTATGAGGGGGCTGCCATAAACTTTGATCATGAAGACAGTGAAGTGGAAGTGGAGCTTGAAGATCATATGGCTCTTGACGATGGAAAGTTTGATGGAGTTCCTAAACACAAATCCAATTTATCAATGCTTGAAGCTGGTTGTAAGCATTGGATTGAAGAATTTGTGGAGTCTAATTCTCTTTGTGATATTGAGCAATTTCAGCTAGTAGGTGGTGAAGGAAAGGAGTCTTGGAGCAGCTATGAGGGTAGCAAAGATGAAAAACAAAGTTCTGATTTTCAGTTGCAGCCTATCAGCAGTTCACCATCTATGCATGTTCATGAGTGGAAAGATCAATGCAAGGTATCTTTTGAAAAAGAAGTGCAAGCGCTATCCCTATTTGATCGCACACACAATTTGGTTGATGATCTCTATTGGAAGGCTCAATTTGAAGAGAGACAAAGTGGAGTTAAGGATGAAGTTGCTCTTCCTAAATTGCAACTAATCAAAGATTCCTTGGAGACCATGAAATCCGAGTACATAGGCTTGATTGAAGATAGAGATCATGCCGTTGAATCTGCAAAGAAGGCCTTCATTGTTTTCGAAGAAAGGGAGAGTATGGTTGATGAGCTCACTTTGGAGCTTAAATCAACAAAGGACAACTTGAAAGAAACTCAGTTGGCTCGAAGAAAGGTTGAAGATCAGTTTGCAGATTTTAAACTTTTCAAGGAGCAAGAGGATGCACGAAGAGCTGGAGAAATCAAGCAAGTAATTGATGAGATTGATAGACTTCGAGAGGAGTTTGATATGGAAGGTTTCACAAGAAAATCAAAGGTTGCATGTGCAGATTTGGAGCAGCAAGATGAAAGGAATGACTTTCAAGTTTATGACAATCCTCTTTTTCAAGAAGGTGGTGAGAAAAGTTATGATAATCCTCTCTATGAAGTAGAGGATGAAATGGAGAATGAAATTGAGTTTGGTTTCCAGTGCTTGGATGCCTCGATATCACTCCATGAGGAAGTGCCACGTCTGTTGATTAGTAATGAATGCATAAGTGGGTTTGAGGATGAAGTCTATACATGGGAAGTGTTGATTCGAGGAGATTTCAACATCTTCGACACCAAGGTGTTAACAAGGCAAGATTTGGTAGCTGCTGGTAACTTCAGTACAGCAGCAAGAAGCGAAGATTTTAGTCTTGTTACTCATGAAGAAGGGAATGAAGATGGACCCGAACTTGGTGTTTGCATGTTTGTCAATCCATCCCTTTGGTTGAACAATACTTTGGCACATATTGGTCTATTTTTGGATTTGGATTTGAAGTCATTTAATAGTTCATGCTCCAATGTTGTTGAAGCTTTCATAGATAGGCTTCAAAGGTTCATTAGGGGAGGCATCAATCTCTTCAGTATGTACTTGATCCTTACTAGCATTTGGGAATGTGTTGAGTTTTCTCTTCAGTATGTTGGAGATCACTTTCAGTTGGGTATCCATGCTTGGGATTCTCAATATGGGTTGATAGAGCTTATTACTTGTGGAAAGGACTTTTTGAAGGATAAGGATCAAAATTTCAGTATTAATGATGTTGTGACTTTCTTTACCAGCCCCTTGATGGTTCCGTTTGTTCATCGACAAATGGATTGGAGAGAAATTTTGAGTATGGATTGGAAAGAGGAACAATTGGTTGCTCTTGGCGTTGATCCTTGGCTAAGACAAGAGCAGATTTTGAGACTCGTGCTTGCTGGTTGGAGGCAGACCAGCCCTGTTACTTGTGGAGTTACTCTCGTTTGGGAGAGTTTTTCCATCACCACTTGCCAACGAGGTGGTAGTTTTCAGATGGAGATTGCTCTAGTATGTTTTTCGGCCATTTTTGAGTTGTTACCTTGCAACTCTATGCTCATATCATACACTCACACTTGGGAATTTCTTTGGTGCTGCTGTTTTTTCTTGTGTGAGGTACTAAAATCAGATTGCACTTCGCTGACTTCGGCCTTGAACAGCAGAGATTATTTGTTCCTTCGCACCTATTCTACTTTTGGAGTTCATCCTATGGAGGTTTGTGAAGCAAATTTTGATAGTTTCTTTACTATATTGGTTTTGAACAACGAACTTCCACATGCTTTGGCTTTCCCTTCTGAGACTCTTGGAGTTGGAATAGTAAGAGTGATTAGAAGTCTTCATGGTGGTGTCGATATAATTCAGTTGATGCATAGTAGCTCCAGAAGAAGCCATGAGGCTGAATTTGTTGAGCTCTTGCAAAGGATTGCTTTCCTCTTTGCAAGAAGATTTGAAGATATCATTTTTTCCATCAGGGCTTCGTTTGTTACAATATGGAGGTATGTTGAGGAGTTTGATTTTGAGTTGAGCAGCCTATCCATTGTGGTTGACAGTGGTATAGTTGATACTGTTGACTTTGGGCCTCTTGGACATGAGACGTCGCATGAAGCTGGTCTCAGTCCTTTAAGATTTTTCAGTATGAGTATCATGGACAGTAACACTTTGGGGTTACAAGGAAGGTTAGTGCAGCATAGGCATGATGATTTCACGAATGTGATCAGAGTGGAGCAGCATCGGCATGGTGGGTCCTTCCTGCGATGGGTTTGGGAACCAGGGATCATACTTGTTGCGTATGGATTAGTTTTAAAATTTCTGGAGTTGTGGTGGTATTGCTTGAGGACAAGCAATTTTGGGAAGGGCGGATTGTAATGTCCCCTTCTCGAACCTGATCTTTCCAGTGACCGTTGGCCTTTTTCTGGAAACCCGAAGGCTAGTCGGAAGGTAAAATTAGGGTTTCCTATTTTTAAGGATGTCTTTGCTCTGAGTTGGTGGATTCAATGGCGGATTCTTTCTGGGTTTTCAGAGAGCTTCGCAGTGGTATGTTCATTTCGGCATTCTGAGCATTTTCTGGAATTTACTATTTTTAGTAAATTCTATTTTTGGCAGTATTCCTATTGAGTTCGGCATGGTTGACTCTTTGATTCAGTTTCATCTGTTGACTTGCTCTTGTATGGCTTCGGGGCACAATTGGAGAGATAAGTTGAGATATTTAATTAAAGTCACGTTTTAATATTATATTATAACGTTGACCCCCTTGGCCTAGTCTGTTGACTTCAAGTTGTTTTGAAAAGTGGTCTCTTGAGGGTGGCGCCTTCATAAAGGATTATTTCATAATTTTCTAAAGTCAAACCAAGCTCTAAAGTGGACGCCATTATTAAAATATTGAATTTAATTAAAAAGGTCAATGTTGAGCTTGAAGGAAAAGGACGCCATTTCTTGAAGGGGATTAGGGTTTTGACTTGAAGAAGAGTTTAGGGTTTCGAAAAGGAAATTATAAAAGGAAGACTTGGTTCATCATTTCATTATCTTTTATCTACAGGAATGTTATGCTGCCGGATTGGCTTTGGGATTGCTTCGAGGAATGAAGGCCTCCTAGCTCGGGCATCGCTTCTTGCTTGCAATACAGCGACTAGTGGTGATTTAGTCTAGTTTGTGAGTTTGCTTTGAGATTAGTGTATTGTAATCAGCTTGTAGCTTCCTTGTTTCAGTTTTGCATATTAGAGTTTTTCATGAAATTTCATTATTTGCTACAGCAGATTCGTTTTTGTAATCATAAATCAAAAAGGACAAAAAGATTGCATCTGGGTATTAACCCATCCTCATTGTAGGCTTTAGGCGCCATGCTTCTCCAGTTTGCAGATTTTTTAGAGCTTGCATTTATTTTCTAGAGCAAATCGCCCTTTCCTAAAGCCGTACCTCTTGCTGTTTGCATTGAGATCTGTGCATAAATAATATAAGGCTGTTTGGTTTGATTTCTGAGTCTTAGTTTAGGCGCCATCCTTCTTAAGGAGTATTGCATTTTGTTTTAAGTCAATCCGTTGATTCAGATGAGAGTTATGAACATTTGAGTGGTTTCATAGACTGCTGTTTACTCATTAAAAGTGCAGATTTGTAACAAAAATCAGGAATTAGTATCTTGATCATTGAGGATATTATTGTTGGGCATCTCTATTCAAGATCGGGAATGTTCTCTATGATGTAATGCTAATCATCCAAATTCTTAAGATATTGGCAGGCGATTGATCCTTATTTTGTAAACTGACAGTAGTACTGGCAGTCACTTTCATTATTGCTCAATTCTGATATGTAACGCTCTCTTCCATTAAAGTTGTTTGTAATAGATTTATCTCCGCCCTATGGTAGCTACTTCCCATTCTGGGTGAGCAAGCACATTCTGGGTGTTGAGTAGTTTCAGCTTTCAGCATTTATTTTCAAGCATTGTTATTTGTAATCACTCCGCCATATGGTCGCCCCTCACTCCATTCTGGATTGGGTAGCACATACTTGGTGTTGAGTTCCTTTCCAGCAATTAGAATAGAAGATCCTCTGACCATATGCTCGCCATCATCGGCGCCATTCTTGGTTAGAGTTACAGCATAAGCATTTTGTTTCAGATCCTCTGACCAATGCTCACACCTTGCCCACATCGGGATCCTGGTGTACATTCTGGTTAGAGTTGCTTTTGCACGTTTGGGTTTATCCTCTAACCTTAACGGGTGCATTGCTTGTAATTTGCAATTGTTAAAAAAATCGAAAAATTTGTCTCGGAATATTTCAACCTAGTTCAGTATGAGTTTTCCATTAGCCTACTCCCGGGTTCTTATAGGCTAAGTGGATATGGTTAGGGGACATAGTGTCTTGTGATGAGCCTTTTGTGGAGGTTTTCTGAGTTTCCCGATAGAGTTGCTATTTTTAGCAGTGACTATTTTTAGTAAGTTCTAGTTGGACTCCGATCGGATCAATTGGGAGAATTGACTCACTATTTTTAGCAAATCACTATTTTTAGAAGTGCTATTTTTAACACTTGGTCATGGCCTCTATTCCTCTATCAGTTCAGTGCAGTGGTTTCCAGTTTTGGCCTTGGTGAATTCTAATGTTTTTAGAGAAATATTTGGTCTTCGTCACTTAAGTCTTTTATAAAGTCACTTTATGACTTAAGTGAAGGGTGATAGGTTCATAAGAGACCCCCTTGTTCATCGCCTAGGAATGTGGTGCCTTCGTTATTTTTAAAGGCAAATTTAAGCATCAAAGGGATGCCAAGGTAAGGAGGCGTTAATATTTTTTTTTAAAAGATTATTGTTGCCTCCAAAAGTGGACGCCAAGTTAGAAGGGGAATAAAGTTAAGTAAAATGTTTTAAGTTGAGAGCTCTAGTTGGGTCAAACCTCTTGGAGGGAAAAGAATTTGAATTTTGGTTTCCATAATTTCGCCTTCATTCTATGTATTCTCACTTGAGCTCTCATTTGGTTATCTTGGCTTTGGCAACTTAACGTTATGCTAGAGGAATGCTTCCTGAGTTCATCTTTGCTGGTTGGAGGATGTAAACCCTTCACTAGATAGCTGGTTTCGGTGGTGAAAGATCCACCCTAGCTGGTTGGGGTTCGAGTTATCATATCTTTTAGTGATTTTTGGTTGTTAGGTGATTTTGGAGTTGAATATTATGAAGATATATTCAGTATTTTGATGTAGGTTTGTGGGGTTTGGTGTGGTGTGAGTTTAGAGAAGATTAGATTCAATTTCAGAGTGCTGGTATTGATTTTCTGAATTCTAGAAAGGCTTTTTCCAAGTAGCTGGGAAACATAATACTGTTCATATCTCCATGGATTGGAAAGATATCATTCTGGGTATTGTTCCTTTGGATTCTTCACAGCTGGGCGACTTCTTTAGACTATTCATTTGTGGTGTGTGCTAAAAAACTGATTTTTGTGGCAAAATCACTCCTACAAGGAGGCCGTACCATTCCTCTTATCTTGGGGTTTCAAACTGATTTCCAATCTGCATTATCAGAGGTCTGTAATCTGCCTTTAGAGGGGTTCTTGCATTGTAAAATGATGGCTTAATGACAAGGGACAGTTTGGGATTGATTAGCACTTGTACAAGCTCGTTCCGTGTGGAGTTGTAAAGTGTTGTTGTTCGTTGAATGACTGAAAAGTGCACTGTTTGGTTTATGAACAGGTCTGGTATTAATTCCTTTGAGCTGATTAAAGTTTGTTAATCAAATCTCTTTGATATTGTAATAGAGTTATTATATGCTTTGATGTAATGCAAAGATATTCTCTTGCAGTGTTATGATATTTTCTATGTATGCAATCATAATGTTGAATGAGTCTTGAAGACAAAGCACTTCTGCATTTCCGTCTACTTCTGAAAACAAAATACAAAAAAAATCAGTGGTGATCATTACACTTGCATAGTCGTACTTGGCTCCATTAATTGAATATGAAATACAATCTCTTCCATTGAAGGCCTTGAGTATTAGAAAGATTAGTGCTCTCTTCTCCCCCCCAAAAAAATCCTTCTCCCTTTTTTTCAACATTACATAGATATTTATACTGCTTAATTTGAATAAAGAGCACTAAAATTTCAAAACTGGGAGGTTGCATGCTAGGAATTTGCCTGACTAAGCTCAAATCAGCCTTTTAGACGGTGATTTGGATAACATACTTGGCATGTATTTCCTTCTTGAAGTTCTCTTTATTTCATTGTTAGAGGAGTCCTCCTTTTATGGTATCGAATGAATATGAGGAATCCACTTGCCTTGCACTATGTTTATCTTCCACCAGCGGTGCCAGATAAAGCATGTGCTAGTTGTGACAATGTTTTTGATAATTGTTGAGGCACCATGTGTTTGTTTTGTGGCAATATATTTTTTAAGAATAATTTCCTTGACACAAGCTCTACTAGTAGTTGATGTGTTCATTTTTGACCAATGGTGCAATGGTTCAAAGTTGTCAGACTAATACTCTTGAACTAGTGCATGCATCACTGATTATGGGGATGATTGATTGTTTTGCTTCCTTGAGACTCCAACTCTTATTTCTTGCCTTATATCAAAATGGAGGACCCACTTTGTCCATTGTTTTGGCCAATGCCACAAATAGAATGAGGTGTTAGTCTAACAATGTTTTTGAGTGCTGAAGTGACATGTATCAAACAATGCGGGTTGTCCTTGCTTTATTCCTTGATTTTTGTGAAAGGATATTAATAAAATTGGTTCCATTAGTTTGGCTGATTCACCGAGTTACATCCAATAACACAATAGTTTCGAGTTGTAAGACTGACAACTTCGAAAAGGTGCACCAACCATTTTGTCCTCTTGGTGAAATGGTGGTTCTGCTATGTCGAGGGCTTTCTTTGGGATCTTCCTTTCTGTGGAGCCTGCTCAAGCCAATGTGTCAATAGCTCACTAATGGCACAATAGAAAAGAGGTGTCAGACTGACAATATCTTCCTATTGTGCAAGTTGTTGATCTATGAAACGACCGATGGTGAGGATCTGTTGTTGGTGCTGTGGGCTAAAGAAAACCTGCATAGCCATTGAAAAGTCCTACAACTTATTGAAATGCAATATGAAAAACTATGTAATATTTTGCAGCACATGAATTCCCCAACTGAAAGGGAATGAAAATTGTCAGCTAGAAGAAAAGGAAGAGAACAAGAAACACTGTTTAAACTTTAATGCCATCCTAAAATGGTGAATTCTTCTACGCTATGGTGAAGAGCTCGACACCTACACTAACATATCTACTAGGAAGACTGAGGCGTGCTTTGGCAATTTTTAGATTACAGATTTATATTTTCTATATTCTTCTATTTTTCTCTTTTCTCTGTGTTCTCAGTACTTTCTACATTTTCTCTGTATTTCCATTTTGTGTACTTTTTTTCTCCCGCAGTGAACTGGTTTATATATTTTCTATGATTGAAATTTCTGGTTTGAATCAAGGCTACGTGAAGTCTGCAATGGTTAGGAATACTGATTGTTCATGTAGAGTGGGACTATAGCTGACTGCATGCAAATGAAGCGGCCATCACCATGAGGCCAAAATGCTGCACAAGTAGGAGGCTCTGTTATAACTTAACTATGAAGGCACCTAAAAAAAGTCAAACCACGTGATTAGTTCATTAGCATTAAAGTAATCAAATGTTGGCTTATAGCAAGGCCTTTTTTTTGAGATAAATGGTATTTTGATCACTCATCAGAATCTTGGATGAAGTGCTAAATTTTGCACTCAGTCTGTGCCATTTAACTGTTGTTTTATCTTTACAGTTATAAAGTTTTGCTATTTAAATTCTTTCTGGTATGAGCATGTATAATTAATGTTTTGATTAATGTTTAAGGGGCTCATTAGATTAAGAGACTTTACTTTATTCTAACACTAAATTTATGTTCTTACAGTCTCTTTTAAAACAAAATTTGAGTACTTGCAGGGGCCTTCTTGCCAGCAAAATGTACGAGACGGCCAAGGGAATTGTCAACAATCTGATTTCACTTATACACACATATGGATTTGTTCTGAATGGTGCAAGGACTTACTACACTAATAGAAGGTACCAGTTTTCCTTCCTATATTATTTATGACTTGATATGATGGATTTTGGATATGTTCTGGAATCCGAATGGTGCTAGGAATTACTACACTGATAAAAGGTATTGAGTTTTCCTTTCTGATTTTAAAATGACTTGATATTATGGATTTTTGGCTGAGTAGATCATTCCTTTCAATCTAGTGAATCCCTTGCTCACCGTTGAATAATTTCCCTGCTTGAATGTGAAATTTATTAACCAAAAGAACAAAGTTGCAGAGAGAAACCAAATGATCTACAATATTAAAATTAGGAACTAACCTTCCAGAAAAGTCTGGAAAAAAAATTCCAAAATCCAGGATAAGAATAAAAGAACCCCAATGGAGGCATACAAAAGGAGGAAAAGGCCAGAGAGAAGTCTGCCAGCCTGAAAAACCAGGCAGCAAAATGTAACACAAAGCACTAAAAAGTTAAAGTGATTCTTAACTTAGCTTTTAGATTATGAAGCCTCTATCTTGTTACTTTATGGGTTCCTCAAGTATCTGAACAAAGCTCATCATTTGAATAAGGTGTGTACGGTCTTTATGTTGTTCTCTTCCATCTTAATTATATATAAACAAGAGGTGTAATTTTTCCATTGTCTTGTATGATATCTGACAAACATGGATTCAGGTAATTTGCAGTAGAGAAGCAATTGTCGCTACTCTCTCTCAACTACTCATGGAGCATCTGGGTTCAGTGCATATTCTGTGGAAGTTATCAATTACGTGTAGCCACAGAGAGCTTGCTGGCTTCCTTAAGAACACAATTTAGTTTTCCATGGTCTCTTCCTCTGTATTTTCATGGATCCGTGGGGCCTAAACTAATTTCTTGCGGGCGCATTAGGGGTGATTCATACAGTTTCCTGCTTGGTTTGTGGTAGTTTTCCCTGTAGAGTTCCCTGTACAAGTATTCTTGTGGCAGTATTGGTATGTTTCAGTGAAATACTGTTCTGTGAATCAAATGCAACATCAAAAGGAGGAAACTGAGCATACTTAGGTCAAGACAAAAAATATAACTTAATATGTGAACATCCTGGCATGTACCATTGCTTGTAGATGCTTCTTATTATTTGTTATTGATGTTTCATGTTAATTATCGTGTGGTAAATTGTTGGCTGCACAATAAGCTTTACTGGCTATTTGATGGCATGATTTAAAACAATGGATACCCATTGATTTTAGGTCCTAATTCAGATGTAATTTTGCTAATGTTGAGGATCTATGAAAATACAAACTGTAGAATGATGTCTTTATTCTTGTAAGGACTCATGTGTCTTATGTTTCTAACTGCTATGTATATAATATTATGTTCAACTCTTTGCTCTTTGAGAAAGAGCTTTGCAAGTCATTCTGACTCAAAGGAGAATATCCTTTTGTATCAGAAGTAAATTATTGAAATTCTGGAGAGCATTTGGGCATTACATGTATCTTCCAAAGAGAGTATCCCATTTCTGAATTAGTTCAATTTCTACATCTTTGTTTTGTTTGTTTGTGAAGGATTAAATTTCTTCTTTCTTATTGCTTTCTTTTATTGCATACCTATTAAGGAGTTTGACTTAGCATGAATATTGTTCATAATCAAGGGCTTGAGAGACTTAGAATGTTATGTAGGAGTTGAAGTTCGTTTTTTCTTATTGACTTGTCATATTCAGGTTAGCCTTGTGCACGTTGAATGAAAAACAGTTGCACAGCTACATTCTTACAAATACATTTGTTTTGCATGCTTTGTAGTCAACCTCCTCTCCTTAGTGCAATGGTACGGTCCATTTACACGAAAACAGGGGACCTTACTTTCTTAAAAAAGACATTTCCTACTTTGCTGCAGGAACACAAATTTTGGAACTCAGGTAATCTAAACTCAAACTATGGGTTTCTTTTAACAGGCTGGGTACATTGCATTCACAGTCTTGTAAACTAAATAGAAGAAAGTTTTCTAAAATTTCATGTTTCACATTATTGAATTTGATAAATATTTCGATTCCATTATACACATCTTTTATAATTCATTGTTGCAAATGAAGAATATTTAAATCCTATCCAAGATTTGTATCGCATTAATATTGAAATACTTGCATCATATTGCTGAAGCTATTCATAGCTGCTAAGGGAAAATATGAATAATATTTGAAACAGGTTTCCATAAAGTTACTGTACGTGATGTGCATGGCATCAAACATTCTTTAAGCAGATACTATGCAATGTGGAACAGTCCTAGACCAGAATCTGCAACAACTGTAAGTTTTAGATCTCATCATGTTCTTCATGATTTTTGAGATGTGTAAAGGCTGTAAATGATATAAAACTTTTTAAAGATATAGTAGAGGGGGGTTCTATAGGGTTTCACACTGTTGAAATAAAGTTAAATATCTGATTACATACTAACAAAGAGCAACAGAAACAAAAAGCTCCATTAAGAGCACCCTGAACAGAAAATAACATCTACATAGATATATCATCCATCATTAGACCGAACACCAAAACAGTGAGAAACTATAGCAACTTTCCTCAATGGCCATACAACTGATTAGACAACATCCCATTGTGCCCTAGGCACCGGTGATGCATGCCCAAAATAACCACCTCTTCAGTCCATAGCTCTTTTGCTTGCCTTGGCCTTGCTCAATGATGACCAACTATGGCCAGAAAAGAGAATCCATAGCATATTTCCTTTCACCAAGGGGAACAATGAACAAAAGGACCACATAAAACAGGAATGGAAGAGTCACTTCCAACCTCCCATTTACCATGATGATGATGAACATGCAATTCAACTAAAACCTTTCATACATCTGAACAAAACACCTAGAGGACACCAACTTCTTGCCACAGCTCCTCAATATCTGAAACATTTTGTACCCCTTGAGCAGGTGTGGAGATGGAATCTTCCCCTTCTGCCCCAACCACTAAGGGCTTTCCTTGTCCTACTGTCTCCTTCTTATTGGTAAGAGCCACACCAAGGAATTGATTGGGAAGAAATAATTGTACCAATCATAACCTAACAGAAGCATCAGGAACAAAAAAGGAAAGTTTTGTGATGAAATCACCTCTTATTGCCACTTTGGAATGCTTTCCAGCCGCTAACCCTAGGGCCTTAAGCTCTTGACAAGCAAAAATGCATTGCGGATGCCTATCTGTTAGTCTCCCATTCATCGGCAGCACACCATTGTGCTTCCTAGACTTCATGTCTTCCATACCTTGCTAGAGACACTGCCAGAATCCTGCCCAAGCAAATAGCAACAGGAATCCTATAGTTTGCCACCTTTTTACCATAGTGACTAAAAGAAAACTCCTTCATATTTTTTGACTGCAATGGACACCACACTACAAACACCATAAATGTGTCCTGCTTGCTGCGATGCAACTCTTAATTGAAAGAGCTCCTATGAAATGTACTTGCCATTGTCAAAAGCACCAAAGGCCTATTGCCAACCCTTCCTAGCCAACCAACAACACATGCAAATTAATTCTACATTGTGCTACATAATACTGAGAGACATTGGGACCATACAAACCTCGGGCTAACAAAATTCAAATGTTCAATGAGGATTTTGCTTTATATATGACACTAAATTTGAACATGTTTCTGCTCTTGTACTGTATAAAGCAGTTAGCATATCTTTGATTCACACCTTCATTGGCAAAGTAATCTGTAGCCGAATTTTATTTTATTTTACAATATATGAATTTTGTCCTCCCAAATTTCTCCTTCAGGCTGAGAATCTCTTGGACTTTTGCCTTTATTGATAACTTGGATCACTGCCATAGAACCACCTTTGGCAATTAGATCAGAGCTTTTAAGAGAGACAACCACTTCTAGCCCTGATATCAAAGCTTCCCATTCAGCTTCATTATTTGTTTGTATACCTAGAAAAAGAGAGCCATCACAGCTCAATTGCCTTAAACTATCCTTGATCACAAAACTATCACCTTCTGAGCCAGGATTCCAATTAGCTGCCCCATGAAAGTTTAATTTTGGAAAACCTTCTGGAGGTGGGGCTCAAACCCCTTGTTGAGATATTGCTTCCTTTGGAGCTATATGAAGAGCTCTTGTTTGAATTCCACTTAAATCTTGAACGAGGGAAGGTATGGAAAGATTCCAAGCTTTTAGAACTGCCATTTCATATTTCAACAAGGAGTGCTTTACTTTAGCCATTTGGAACTGTGCATAGTCTTTAAAAACAGTCTCAATTCTTGCTCAACAATCATCTGTAGATGAAGGTTTTTCTCAAAAAAACTTAGCATTTCTTTCTAGTCCTATTCCCCATGGACGGCACAGGAAAACTATATTCCAAAGGCCTTTTTAACCCTCTGTGCCTCGCGGCCAGCTACATAGGAGTTGCTTGATCAAACCTGGAAGGAACTGAATTAACCCCTTCTTGATAATAACTTTGTTCCATAATCCTACCAGAAAAGAACATCACAGAAGCAAATGATTAACAATTTCCTCTTTCTTTTCACATAAGCAGCAGTGAGAGGGGCCTTTAAACCCTGTAATGTGCAAATTATAATAGGTTAATATTTTGTTCTAGGCTGCTAACCAGACAAAAGCATTGGCCTTTGGAGGACTCACTGAACACCAAATTAGATTAGAGGGCCCACTCTCCAAGACTGGAGAGCATTGCAATATTTCACAAGCCTGTATCAAGAATTCATCATATATATTTTAATATTTGTCTTATTGCTGTTCCATATTATCTTAGCTGGACAATGTAAGCATTTTATCATTATTGGGTGAAGAAGCAAAGACAGCAATACTTTCTATTCCTTAGCAATAGGAGTATCATCAAGGCTTTTGCATAAGTGTAATGTCCCCTTCCGATGTCTAGGTAGGAGTGACTTAATTAGCCTATTTTATTCCCGTAGGCTAATGTAAAAAATTAAGGGAATATTTTAATTAATTAATTAATATTATCCATTCCCAGCATATTTTAAGGATAATATTATTTAATTAATTTAGTTGAGTTTACAAAGTGACTTGGTGATTATTCATGAAATATAAATAAGGTCACTTTATTTTCTTGGGCTAATTAAAATATCAAAAGTGGGGGAAATTAAAAGGTTATTTTGTGAGATGGCTATAAAAGTGAAAAAGTAAGCTCATTCGCATTATGCTTGAATATTGCTCTCTTGTGTGGATTTTGGAAAGTTTTGGAGCTCAAACCCTAGGACTGAAACCCTACGAATTGTAAGGGTTATGTAATTGGATGTGACAGAAAAACTACCTTTTTTGTAAATGCATAGCAGATTGTATAACTATAGGGAATCAATGGGACTCTGAGCTCATGTACGAAGGAATAAGAGGATTTCTAAAGTACTTATGTCTTCAGAGTCTTCTGGTGGTTTTGTGTCACTCTTATGTCTGATGAAATCCCTTCTTTGTTGATTCTCTTTATTATAAATGCAGGGAAAGAATTGAAACTGTGTTTAGTTTTTGAAAGAATGTGATGAATGGTCTGCAGATTGTTATCTCTCTTCCTTTCTTCGTAAATTTTTACACCATTTTTATGTTTGGTATGGAAATGTCTTTCTTCTTTTCTTTCTCGTGTGTTTTATGAGAAGTGTTAATCAATTGAACTGTCATCCTCCTTGTTGTTGCTCCGAATCTAGGGTTAAAATCTGTTTTATATTTAACTCTACATACCCTCTCCTGTTTGTCCATTATTTTCCCTTTTGTTCTCAAGGAATCCATAGGTGATTTTCTTACATTTCTCATCAAGGGTTTCTCTGAATATGTTTTCTATTTTCTGTCTTTGTGCCCGTTTGTACTTTTTGGTAAAAGTACAGAGAAACCCCAATATAACGCATCTTACAAGGGAACTGCCCCTCTCAAATGTAGAGGAAAATTGTCTGTTCAATGGCAATTTCTCCAACTGTTGTGAACATATGATGTTGATTTCAATGAAACATCACAATGACAAATTTGTTTCCCAACACTTTGAACCCCATCTCTCTCTCTCCATTGCTCCATTCTCAACAGTTGAGAAATGTATAGCTAGTTTAAGACTGTCACACTGCCCAACTCCAACTATGGATTGTTAGTCTTTGCATATGATATCATACTTATGTATAATGAACTTTTGTATTCTTCTAAAATTAATGTTTCATGTCAACTCAAGTGGATGCCTTTATTTATTCTCCAATAAAAATGCAAATTATTCAAAATCTAAATGTGCCAAGTTATTCTGACATACAGGATAAAGAAACTGCCAGTGGGTTGACAGAAGCCAAAAAGAAACTTCTTTACCGTGAGATTGCTACAACTGCTGAAACTGGATGGGACTTCAGCTCACGATGGATGCGGTAATGTATAATAAAAATGTTTCAAATTGTGATTATAGCATCTTTTAGTGTGCAAACATAAATTGTTGACTGCGTGTAGTTGCTGGCAATATTTTCCAATTAATCTGTTTTTCCCATGCTTGTTTGGCTTCAGAGGACAATAGAGATTTTTTTTAGTGCATCTTGCAGTTGAGTTGTGATACTTGCACATAATGTGGCAGTTGCTGGCAATCTTTTCCAATTAACCTGTTTTCCCCATGCTTGTTGGGCTTTAGAGGATAATAGAGATTTTTTAAGTGCATCTTGCAGTTGAGTTGTGATACATACACATAATGTGGCTCTATGCTTGTCTAACCTACATTGCATGCGAGAGCTTTCTAGCAATTTTTTGCTTGTATGTAAGATCCATGTGTCAGAGTTGAGTTGTGGTACTTACACATAATGTGGCTCTAAGCTTGTTTGACCCGCTTTGCATGCAAGAGCTTTCTAGCACCTTTTTGGTTATATATAAGATCCATGTCTCAGACACACTGCATTTTGTATTTGAGTAATTGGAACATTAATAAATCCCAAGGTCAAATGCATGGGGTTAGAATTAAAAAAAATGTACTTCAATTCAGGGTTTGTTCTGTGTGGCCTGATCATCTAGTCTTCAGCAGATAGCCATTATGTTAACAGAAGTAAAATAAATAAACCCAGAATTGAGTCATATTTGACTACTGAAAATCTATGTACATCTGCTGTCACTATATCATATCCATTTACAAAATCAGATCATGAAGAGTGAAAATTTTATATATTTGAAACTTATCTGTAACAACAATCCTTTTTAATGAGCTTGTTATCATGGTTCCCAATTCGGGCTAGATAAAACTTGGTAGGCCAAAGAGTGAGAGTTGACTAAACACTCTGCAAAACTTGACAAATAAAAAAACACAAAATATTGGGATTTCACAAAAGAAATGAGATTTTTTCATTCTACAACAAACTGTATAGAAACCAGAACAGACAGAAATTTGTGTAAAGGTCCAATAATTTTGTGTAGAATGTCCAAGTTTCATAAATCATGATCAAGAATTAGAAAGACCTTTCATGTCTGAACATCCTTATTTGCTTTTCAATTCTTTTTGTGTCTCTGCATTTAGCCAACTCAAGCTCTCTGTGTCCATGATGCACAATAATGATGAATCAACTTACCCAATATATTGCCTCCATGGTCCTATTTCCTTTCAAGTTTCAGCCACTTATTTCAAAGGAAAGGGCCGATTCATTTATCTGCTTCTGGGCTAATTTTGTTTTGTCTTTGAGTGCGTTCAATGATACTCCAATTATAGTCACATGTAGAAACACTGCATGTTGGGTCAACATTCAACAATCTTGGAGAGCTCAGCATTTTGGATGCTAGAGCTGTTGCACCATATGCCTAGTGTATATGCATGTCACAAAATAAATAAGTAGAAAAATAAAAATTTCTATTGGAAATACTCAAACATATGGATATGATTGTAGTAAATGTTAAAATTTAATAATGTATACTTTAGTCTTTCTTGAAACATGTAATGTCCCCTTATTAGAGACATAAAATGCACAAGTTAGGGTCAAGAAATTTATTTACCAACACCTAATTTTGCACATGTAATTTGCCTTGAGGGCCTGCACACATCATGCATTACCGACAAATACACATAGTTCCTTAATCCAATTCAAATCAGACAATTCCAAATTGAGCATTTTAAGGATAAGGCAGATGCATTATCATCTAGTGCATAAACACATCATAAACTGATATGACTTATTACTCTTGATTCAGAATAGATCTTCGCCTTGTTTCCTCTTTCCTAACCTCATTGGATGGTAGGTTTACTGTGCCAAGGGTGCGTGAACGATCTCAAATTGGACTCCCTCAAGGTGTCCCACCCGTCTTGGGACCGTCCATCAATGGAGCGATTTACTAGCCTTTCCCTCCACAAACTCCCTATCCTTATTGAGTGCTAGCGAAAGGGAATTTTGGCCCGAAGTCTATTCTCATAGTAAAAGTCATAATAGCTTATGAGGAGCAATAATTGCAATAAGCATCATTATTGATAGTATCCATTTATTTCTATATGTGGAATTTATTATTCACTTACACTATAGAGATGAACTCAATACATAGACACATATATCTATTGATTGCAAACGTGTCATTTAATCTCTTTATGCATCCACTTATCCTATTGAATTCACAAATCATCACAGATTAGAACATTCACTGATATTGATTCTAATGAGTTAGGCATTACATTGTAACCCACTATCATAGGATCTGGAGTTCGATTATATAAACCTCAATGTTATATTAGTTGGTTGAGGGTACTTACCTCTGATCGTCGTATTAACTGGACTTCTTCCAGACTTATTTCCCTGAGCCTGATTTGTCTCCTTTCTTTGATGAGATGATGTATCTTCCTAAGATTCAATTCTTGTTTCTTTGCACTCAAAAGATATTGTTAGTGTAACTCAACAGATAAGAATCTATTATCCATAATTATATTAAGCATCATAATTATTTATAAGGCTCCATAATTGCTGCAAGCATCATTATAACATCTCTATAAAGATCTATATGTATATGATTATTCCTGATTGATTTACAATAATTAAATTTGCACGAATATATATATATATATATATATAGGTACATATTTATTTACATACATACACATCTATATAATCATATTCACTTACTTTCCATCCTAATATATTCCAATAGATTCATAAATCATATTATGCTAAAATATATTATGTGCACATCCTATTTTCCAATCATCATATATATATATCTGAATATATATATACTTGCCATTTTGATTAACTATCACAATATATTTAGATAGATTTATAAATTATAACATACCTAAATAAGTCTCAACTGGGATTTGAATTATTATTATACTTATTATTCTTACTTCAATCCTTAGTTCAACATATGACAGTACTTACTTCCCAATTCTGTTTATACAATGTGTCTTTCTTCACAAATATCTCATACTCTTTTCTTTCCATCATTTTCTTCTTTTAAATCTGAGTATTATATTCATGTATTGTAGGAGACCGGTGTCTCTCAACCCCAAACCCTAACTGAAATCACTGATTTTTGTTTGTTTTGTATTTTTTTGATTTTTTGAAGAGTTTTTGCAATAAACAAGAAATTGCGATTTTGCTTGAAAAGGACTGGAAAATTAATATAAAATACCAATAGCATGAAAACTACAGAATATCATTCATATATCGAAGCCAGATGGTTTATTGATCATTTGGAATGATTACACTGTGATCTAACAACATGCACAGGAAAACAATAACATTTATTATGGAAGAACTTGGTTATTGCAGCCGCTTTGAGATGAAGATGAAAATGTACGGCCAGCTCTAGAACAATGATCTCCAGGCTCAGAAACAGAGAGACAACCCTAGGAACCCTAGACGCCCTTACTGCAAAAGATTGGAAGTGAAAGGACCAAGCAATTTTCTTAGAAGGAGAAGTACGGCCCTTGCTGGTACAACAGTACGGCCCAACAGCAGCAGCAATAAATGTGGTACGGCTCCCTTGTAGAATGTGCCTGAACTCTGAGAAATGGCCCCTGTCAAGTCGCCTTCAATAACTAATCAAAGATCTCTGTATATTCTTCTGAATCGATCCAATAAGCTCAAACTATAACCTCTGTGTGAAGTCACCAAGTAGACAATCTTCAACTGGTATTGCACAGCCTCAGTATGCCAGATCTTGAAGAGGTATCGTTCTTCAAAACCGATCGTCTGTTGAAACCCTAGGTTTTGCAAACTTCAATGCTTAGAGCAAAAAGAAGACAAATTGAATAATCATCACATAAGAGTTCGATTTGTCTTGGCAGTCAAATATATAAGCCTCTTTCAAAAATTCGACCCAAGCTCTCTTTTAATAATCATTTAAATAAAATGATTAATTACGCCTTTCTCAACTTAGGAAAAATAAATAATAAATGGCGTCCCCCTTAATGAATAAATAATTATTCATTATAACAAATATTTCACTTTATTATAAAGTATTAAAAATACTTTATAATACGCCATTAATTATTAATATTTAAATATATTAATAAAGTGACTTTATAAAGTCAAAATATTAATTATTCAATAATCATTAAATACTCCGTTATTTTTCCATCTGATCACCAAACTGACAAACTGGGTCGACTCTGAGCTAACCAGCTGAACCAGGTGCCCTGCCCAAAATAGCAGCTTCCGCCTGTCTGACTTTCTAAAAATAGCAAGTCTCTGAAAAACCTCTTTGAAGGATTCTGCGAAGGCCCAACCTGAAACAACTGAAAGAAGGATGCTCCTGAACACCGGGTAACTGCCTCAAATGATCCTCTACACACATCTGTCAGCCTACGAGGATCGAATTAATAGGCTAACCACATAACCAGCTGCGCTGACTAGGATGGGGACATCATGTATGCCTTACATTGCGAAATCCAGACTTATTTCTCATTCTTCCTCCTTAAATGTTATTTATACTTTCCCCCTTAGATGAGGAGGCACATCTCTTTGCAAGATTGTATCTTTTTGAAGGGACACAACTAATCGCTGAGAATTCATTTTAATCTATTATTTATGGGATTGCTGCCTTTTTTCTATCTTAATCGTTGCCTTTTAGTAATGGAAATGTTGCCTAATTATAATCGCTGGGATATATGTTAAACTGCTGTCTGGATATTCATCGCCGCCTTTCTAGTTTTATTAGGAATTTTGTCTTTTTCACAGGTCAGCATCCCTTTGTCTTATTCATAGGGGTCAATCGCTGCTTTAAAGATTTTGTTAGGAATCACTGCATTAGGGATAATTGATACTTTTAGGATTGCTGTAGTATATTCTATTCAAATATTTATTGTTTGATATATATATTTATTAATATTATTTTATATTGTCTTTCTTGTGAATGTTATTTTGCTATTATGATTTAATATTTAATCATTTCATTCCATATGATAGTTGTGATTTAGATGGCCATCTTTTATATTGATATATATTATGTATTTCCCATTAATATTTATAATGATTATAATTTTGGGTAATGACAATATTATATAATCATTTATAATTATAATATTATCCTTCATAATTATAATTATAATAATGTTTGAATAATAATAGTATCTTGATAATAAAATTGTTTATATATATTTCTTTATTTATTTTCGCGTTTATTTGCATTTCAATGTGTTACAATTTTGGGGACATGACAAAACAATTATCATATGGAGGAATATATGGATGCACTCAACATTCTTATGCATTTTCAACAGCAATTGGGTTTTATCCTGAACAAGAAGTTTAAGGAACATTGCTCCGATTTCCAAAGACAGGGCTTTCACTACCTTAAGATCAGCTGTGAAGTACTTATTATGAAAGAAAGCTCAGCTAAGGCAGTAGTGAATTGCATGTAAAGCTCTATGAAGCTGATGTTGTGATATGGTTTGATAATAAAGAGGAATATTTTTATTTTCCTTATTGCCATATACAATTGAAGGTTTTTTATGGTCCTATCCATCCCCTTGTAGATTCAATCCAGTGAGGGTTGCCTTCCATCCACCATGCAAACATTAGTCACCAGTTGCCTCACAACCTTTTGAGAAACCTTCCAAAAAGCTTTATAAAAATCATTTTGCACAAATTTAATGTCATTTGCTTGCCTTCCTTATAGCATGATTGTGGCCACTCCTAACTAGCAAACATCTGGGCTTTTAATATTAAATTAAGTCTTTACAAAATGCTCTAAGATGGAGTCTAGACAATGCTTTACATTGAGGGACCAAAAAACAATGGGATATTTGTTGATTTGATTTTTTTTTTTGAAAGAAATACATCATATATTACATCTAAAAACATGAGAATCACATCAGCACAATGCCATGGCTACAAGGAAAATCTTGATGAGCACATGTTGTAATGTCCCCATTTTAGCTATATGCCCTTCAATGACTGATAGCCTATTTCCGGAAGCCTGTAGGCTCGTCATAGGTAAAATTAGGGTTTCCTATTTTATACGGGTTTTGATGCATTTCTAATGGCTTGTATGTTAGAGTTTCAGATGCATGTTTGGTGGAGTTTTCTGGGTTTTCAGAGAGCTTCGTAGTGGTATGTTTTGCAAAGGCATTGGGCAACTTTTTGGAATTTACTATTTTTTAGTAAGTTTTATTTCTGGCAGTGTCATTTTGGGCAATAGCATCAGCAGTCAGCTCAGTTTCCATTTCGAGCAGTGCAGTTTGGAGCATATTTGGCTTTCAGCATTTTGAAGCTCATTTTGGGTAAAATGATTTATTCTAAGTCATTAATGTTATAATTTCTTATTGGCCCCGTTGGCCTAGTATTAATGACTTAAAGTTGTTTTAAAAGGTGGCCTTTGAGGGTGGACACCTCATTGAGAGATTATTTAAATATTTCTAAAGTAAATATTTCTCCTCAAGTCTTGGATGCCTAGAAAGGTGAATTTAATGTTTTAAAAAGTTAAAACATTTCAAAAGTGAAATGGGTGTCTCTTTTGTTGGGAAAAAATGATGGAAGCTGAAGAGCCAATAGTCACCTTCAATTCTATAAAAGTAGGCCATTGCTCATTCATTTCTCATCTTTGGAAAATTGTATTGAAATGCTGCTGAATTGATTTCAGAACCCGGCTAAGGGGAAGCTTAGGTTTTCTACTCCATTCTTCAGGCCTGAAACTATGGTTCCTTAGATGGATGATTGTGAGTGTGCTTCATCCAGAAGTGCACATTGAGTTTCAAAGTTGAAGATTTTGTAGTTTTTGATAATAATTTTCAGAATTGTGTTTGCTGGTCATATCATGGCTGAAGGAGGTTTTCATTAACAGCTTTTTGTATGATTTTTATGTGCTTTTGGGTATTGAAGAAATTGAATCCTAGTACATGGGCGGCCCTTCCCACAGAAGAGCAGAATTTAATTCAAAGTATTTAATTTTATAATGCAAAATCGCCCCTCCCAGCCAGGCTGTACCATTCAAGAGAGCATTGAAGTTTGTGCCAAATAATTGAAGGGAGTTTGATGCTGTTTAATCTTTGCAAGTTGGGCGCCATCCTTCTTGAGAGCCATTGCACTTCATTTCAGCTCATTCAGAGTTTCATGTGCATTCATTTTGCAGGGAATAGAAGCATTTTGGATGATGATATGAACAATTTAGGGGAATAGAAGCATTGTTTTATGTTGCTGGTCTGATTATCTCAGTTTGCTGGTCTTAATATCAGACCTGGTTATTCTCTTTTCATGCTATATTTCTTTGGTCTTTCAACTCACATTTGTGATCGAAAGTATAGTATAACTCTTGCAGAAGTTTGGAGCAGATTTCTATTGTAAATTCATTGCAATAAGCTCATTGTAAGACTGTAAACAGTAGTACTGTTCCAGTCATTTCATTATTGCATTTACTTTGTGTTTAATTGTCACATTGTAACCCTGGATGGTTTACCGCCAGTGTGGGAAAAAGAACTTGCTAATTATCTCATTGTACCCACTGAAAAAGTGGTGAATTCCCACTCATGAGTGGATGCTCGCTGTAGCGGATGAATTAGTTGAATTGTTTGTAGTATTCCCCCCACTGTTTAAGTGGTTGAGCGGAAATCTTCATGGCTGGTTCACCGCCTAAGTTCTTTCAGTTTTGTAATAAGTACTCCGCCATATGTTAGCACCTCGCCTTCAAAGGGATCTTGTGTGCACATTCTTGGAGTTGAGTTTTATCATTTACTTCCAACTTAGTATTTCAAGTTCAGATTATTGCTAACGATCCCATCACCATAAGCTATCACCTCGCCTTCAATAGGATCTTGGTAAACTTTCTTGGTGAAGGTTACTTTCAAGTTGGATATCTTTTGGGATCTAACACTAACATTTGGCACAGTGCTGGTTTGTGTTGTGGAAACATTGAGAATTCAAAGGAAAAAATTAAGGGTTATATTTCACATGCTTATATTGAGAGGGGGGGGAGAGGGTGAACCAATATAAGACTATCTTTTACTTTTTCAAATAACCACAATAACTTCAAATACACAACATCAACAAATAAGAACACAAGAAGAATACAAGATTTACGTGGAAACCCTTTTAGGAGAAAACTACAGAATAAGGATTGCTTGGATCTATTGTCCAAATCCAGTAAAAAATAAAATGCTTCTTCACAAAAAAATCGTAGGCACCAACCCACTGGAGACACCAATCTCATCAATTTAAAGGCATCAACCTCTTATGCAACAATATCTTTGTCTTCTTGATAATTCTTCTTCAAAAATCTGCCTTTAAATTGTTGGTGTGAATAAATGTCTTGTAATGTTAAGTGTCCTAGGTGATCTTCTAAAAGTCTTAGTTGTCTAGATAAGATCTTATCATATCTTATCTTTTTGACTTTTATTTAATATTCGTTACCTAGGTCATTTAATAATTGTCAAGGTTGTTGTCTCATAACATAGGACTAAGACACATGTCGCAATCTTGTCTAATCCTCTCTCTCACCTTGCCTTTACAAGCAAGGCTTCTCATGTACATTTCATATTCAAGTTATCAATCTTGCATCCATAATCATAGCAAGCTATTCTTGCCATTTTCTCTTTTGTGGAAGATATTTTGGTCTAGCAGCTGTTCTTGGGGTTGTTGGGAGTCAACATTAACTCCTACATGAATGATCTTCTATTATATTCTTTTCACACACAATTGCTGGTGTATGTATAATATATCTTCTATTCTCCACGCATCTTCTCCAAATTCAACACTCACATGCTATATCTTTCACAAAGGAGGCGACCTTTTGGATGGATGCATTACTTGGCACAAAGAGGCAATTTCTATTAATATGCACCTCTTCATAACACTCCTTAAGTGGGACGAATTTGTTCTCATATGGGTGTGCCTAATTAAGGGGTCAGCCCCATAAATAAATGATTTATTTGCAATTTTAAGTCACAAAGTGGGGCGCCAAACATTAGGAATTGGCCCTTATAAAATAGAAAAAATAAATTTATTTTATTTACATTTTAAACATGAACATGGGGCAGCGACTTCATAGAGGGGCTGCACATAAAATAATTAAATATAACTTGAGTTTACCACATCAACATCACCATCACCAAGATGGGGCGACTTAAATGGGTGATTTCACCAACATGGGTGCCATAATTTGGGCACCAAACTTCATCGAGTTTTGATGATTTGACATCTTCAATGATCTCGCTTGGCCTTCAATACCCTTTGACATCAATAACAATTAATCCAACTAATCTTAGGTATAAAAGATTAAAATGATCACATTTGACCTTGAAACTCACTAAACTTGGGTTTGACAAACATGCTACATCTGCTTGAACTGTCTCATCTCCTCTAAACTGAGAGGGGAGCTATGTTGCTGAAATGTTGTCTTACAACTTGTCTTCCAAAAAAAATTAATTGTGGCTAACTGAATTTTATGGCAAAGCATTCTACAACCATCCTTGATTATCCAAGGTCCCCTAGAAGTAGTCACTTCCAAGAAAATGGGGCAATGAGTAAATAATGGAATTCAGCTCCGAACCATATCCAAAAAGACTTGGTAAAAGTAATTCTCTAGGATACATGACCGTTTGATTCCTCTGTCCTACATTAGTTGTATAAAGGATTTGTGATACCGACCTTATAGTGAGGCCTTGATTTGACTTCCAAACCTTGGTAGAGCACTAGCCACCCCAAAACCTTGTCCTTGAAATAGTACCTTGATTTCCAAATAGTCTAGCAGCTCTTAGTTTTTGTGTCACCCAGCCCTCCCTCTAGTTTGACTGTGGAGCAGTTGTCAGATTGTTTCTATTATGTTGCATTGAAATTTTAAGGGCCCCTAGGATGTTTTGGGTCTAGCTTCAAGGCCTATTTAGACATTCCATTACCCAAGTGGGAAGTTTGGTCTCTTGCCTATGTTTTCAAGAAAAAAATTGGCTAGAAATGGACTTGTTGTAACACTATTGTACATAATCCTTGCTGAAGTAGGATAATATTTTATATTTCCTAGAATTTTTGAATAGTCAATTAGAAGATAAACTACAGTCATTTCATATGATAAATATGTACATTGTATCACATTTTGATCAATGGATGAATGGTAAGAGCTTCATTGAACATTTTTCTCTATGTTACCGAGTTTTCCTATTGGAGGCACCATGCTCACTCCGAAATGGCTTGGGAGTGGGAGCGGCAATGAGAGCG
>VDFB02077997.1:0-22227 GCA_007258455.2 Sequoia sempervirens
TAAAACTAATGAGTCCAACTAGCAACTAGGAGGGTTATTACAGGCTACAATTGAATGAAAATGATCCTGAGAGAACTGTTATTGAACATGATAATGGATTTACCATGGTTTTTTAAAATGTGATCCCATAATAGTGGTTTACAATTTTTGGCCAAACTGGACACTGAAATTATTATTTTTAACTGAATCTTCACATTCAGGCACCTATAGTGGCTTAAATGTGAGGAATTTGAAGATGGTGCAAACTAGAGTCTCATCAAATTTTGTTTGTAGATTCTAAAAATATTTTTTTCAAAATTTTTGGAATCAAATTGCACTTCTTTTTCCATCTGCCATGAAAATTGTTTTTTTTCAGAAAACAACATTTTTAAAAAGTGACAGACACCGTATAATGCATAACTTTTTTTCCATGAAGGATAAAATTCTAATTCTTTCAAATCTAGATTTTTAACTCTGATATCTAGTGCTTCCTCTTGGTTAGATAGTTTTTTATTAAATATTTTTTCCTTAATCAAGTTTCAAAGTCAAATGAATTACAATTCAGAACAAAGCGTGACCATATAGCAGCGTAACTTTTTTGTATATGTCAATTTTTTTATTTTTTTGTTGGATCAAGGACTTCCAATATTTGGTGCATTCATATTTTTTCAATTTTTTTTTTTATAATCTTCTATTTTTCCACGTGAAGAACAAAGAAATTCATTTTCGACGAAAAACCTATGTTTAATAAAGCTTAAAAAACAAATACATAACAAAACCAAAACATATTAAAATTATATTCATTGGATAGCTTGTTCTGAGGAATACCATAATCATTTGAAATAAATTTTAAATGAATTCATTCGATCCCCCAAAAGCTAAATCAAAGTGATTTTTATCAGCATTTTGATAGGTGTAAAATGACTGGCATTTATGGGTATGGTTTAAGGCTAGCAGGGTTCTGTCAAGGGGTTTGATCTAAGGTAGATTTAATCAAACCCTCTTCGAATAAGGGCTCAGCAAATGGAAATTTTTAAGGCTTAAAATCATTATATTTTCTAAAAGCTCCTTGCTTGATTTAAGCTAAAATTCATTCCTCTCTCAAGAATTGTAAACCACTATTATTATGAAGCAGGTTGCCCAAAAATAGGCCCTATGTTCTTCAAGCCAATGTGAGAAGGTATTATTTTGCACCGGAGGTTCGAGGGTAAGCCGAGTTGGTTATTTGTTTGTTAGACATGATCAAGAGGAAGGCCCACGGTAAAAGTATAATGTAGCAGTGGAAGAAAGAGATGCTTGAAGAACTAGAAGATGATGTAGATGATGATCGGGATCAACAATTAGTTGATGATGTCCCGCGATGAAGATGTGAGAGGAGGAACTAGATCATGATGATGTAGGAGTTAATGTTCATGAAGATGATATCGTGTGGATGATAACATTATCAGCCCGATATCGATGATTTGATGATGATGATATGACCAATCCTTACAATGTCGAATCTGGATCGGATGATACAAACAAAGAGTTGGATGAAGAAGAAGATCAATGACATTAAAATGTATAAGTTATGTGATTATATTATCTATTTTATATTAATTTTTTGATAGAATTATATTTGAATTATGTGGTTACATAATTAATTCATAATATTTTTAATTTTTATGCCATTACATAATCAATTTAGTGATGTACTTTTTAATGTTTGAAAGGTCAAAAAATTAAAATATTTCAATAGTGATTTTAACAACCTTGAAATTAGTGTGTTTTATGTTTCATGTGATCATAAAAGATTAAAAAGTCAGTTGAAGAGGTGGTTGTTCAGTGGTTGATATGTATGTTGGTTCTCTTTACAATGTACCAGGTTTTTCTTCTAATCTACCTATGGAATTTCCAATTCCAATTGAAGGTAGCTCGAAGGACCTGGACCAACTGACGAGGACTTTTAAAGCCTCCTACACTTTGGGCTCTGCAAGACCCGGGAGGGTGATCCCTTAATGTGTTTACAACCTCTGCACTATTATTATAAACAACATTAACAATAGAAAATAATCTCACTTAATAGCTCAACACGATAAGATAATATCAACTAAAATTGGTTGTTCATAGACAATATCAACTATCTGGAGCATGAGATAACTAAACACAATCCATTGTATAAGATAGTCACTAATTTGGAATTTGTAGCAAGCTCTAGGAAAAGACAAACAAATACTGAAATACACTAATAATTACAACTTAGATCAGTGCCATATATCCATTACAGGAGTCAAATTCATAAGCATCTAGAGGTTTATAATAGATTTAATACATCACATATAAGATCCCTGACAATATGGCATTACAATTTCATCAGTATGCATTCTAACCCTGGACAACTTATCAAATACTTATACAACACATATCCGCCTATAATGCCATTCAAGCATTTTAATTAGTTCCTTGAATTAAAGCTAAAATAGAATCATACACACCACAATAGTGAGATGGATAAAACAACACTTAGTTATTTCATTGAAATTTCAGATATGCATATACAATGGAGAGACATGAGCTCGAATTTTTATTTCATCTCAAATGCTAGTACTGTTATACAACATTAAATCTCTATGAACTCAAAACCTGTTACAGAATGACTCAAAACCTAAATTGCATTTCTTTAAAACCATCGGACTTTATAATTCACTTTGCAACTTCACCTAGAATCGACATAAATTATCTAACTTGCTAACCCATACTTCTGACTTTGAAATCCTTCTTATAGAAAATGAAGGAGCAAACAAGCATCGGGCTAGAAAGTACACCTATCATTAGTCAATTGGAGCACCTGGTGATATTCCAAAATTTCTTACAATAGCCACCACCTTAAAAAATATTCTTGTTCATCATATCAGCTGAGGAACGTTGATGCAAAAAACCACAAGAAAACTACACCGAGAAAGCCGTCAACACAAAAATGGAACCGTTGCAACCACATCATCTAATTTTCCATCTTATAGTAGTTCACTCCTTTTACTCCTCCTTAGTCAAATATTTAGTTACCCAATTCTAGTACTCATCATCAGTCGACCAGTTAATATTAAGTACCTCATCCACCTTGGTATTATAAGGTGTGTATTTTACCGCTACTTGATTCACATCCCTTTCAAAAGATTCTAAAAATGAGTTGGTACTAATGATTTTGTCTATAGAGCTCACCAACAAATCATAGTCTGAGTCGTCACAAATTGAATTGATTTGATCATTGATGGCCTCACTTGCTTGATCCTACCATTGTTGAAATGACCTAATTTTCCCTTGCTCATCAATTATATCAGGTAACAATGTGTTACCCCAATCATTGAAATTCTTCACCAACTCCCTAATCTTCCTATTCAAGTCATCTGGTAAGGTCTTAAAGGCTTGCAATGATTTTACTAACACATGAGTAGGGTTTAATGATTGGGGCCTATTATTTATATCAAACCTTGAGGCTTTATACATGATATCTAGATCATTGGCCCTAGGGATCCAATTTTCAATTATTGGTATCACTACTTCCTGATCCCTATCAATATTCTTTATTGCTGCTAACAACAAAGAATATAAAGAATGTGGGTGATCCCACAAAGCTAGTTAAAGCATTCCAATTGAAGAGGGTTTGATCAAACTACCTTAAATCAAACCCCGTTGGATAGAACCCTGCTAGTTTTAAACCATACCTATAATGGAGTCTCCTTTACACCTATCAAAATGCTGATAAAACCACTTTTGATTTACCTTTTGGGGATCAAATGAATTTATTTAAAATTTATTTTTTATAAATATGTAGTCCTTATTATAAGCTTCCCAAAAAGTATAATTTTAAATAAATTTAATTTAATTATTTTATTTTTTTATTTCTTGGGAATGTAGGTTTTTCACGAAAAATCAAACTCTTTGTTCTGTACATGTGGAAAAATAGTAGATTATAATTTTTTTTTTGAAAAATATTAGTGCACTAGATATTGAAGTCCTTGATCCAACAAAAAAATAAAATTGAGTTTTGGTATATACAAAAAAAGTTATGCATTATACGGTCGCACTGTGTCTGAATTGTAATTGGTTTGACTTCAAAACTTTTTTTTTATTAGACTATAGGAATCAGGTAGCATGACCCCTTATAAACTACAATGCACCTGGTAAAATTTTTAACGTGATCGGTGGTACTGGCGCAACACATCCTCCGGTACCATGGGGGTGGGGAGACTAGACCACATGACCAACCTCCTACAATAGGAAAGATTTAGCCAACCAAGTTAGGGCCCCAACCCCGACTTCAAAAGTTGATTAAAGAAAAAATATTAATAAAAAACTATCTAACAAATTGGAAGCACTAGGTGTCAGGGTTAGAAATCTAAATTCGAAATAATTAGAATTTTATCCTTCATGGAAAAAAAATTATGTGTTATACGGTGAGTGTCACTTTTTAAAAATGTTGTTTTCTGAAAAAAACCAATTTTTGAGGGAGATAGAAAAAGAAGTGCAATATGATTCCAAAATTTTTGAAAAAAATATATTTAGAATCTATAGACAAAATGTCATGAAACTATAGTTTGCATCATCTTCAAACTCCTCATGATTTAGCCTCTATAGGTGCTCGAAAGTGAAGATTTAGTTAAAAAAATTATTTTAGTGTCCAGTTTGGCCAAAAATTGTAAACCACTATGTTAGGATCACCCATGTATAGATAGAAATTTGCTATCAACCTTTTCATTTAAATGCCTCAAAACAGTAGTAACAATTTCCTTTTTCTTTAAGAGAGATCCCTCCTCACTTTTCTTTAATGATGTCTGCAATTCATCAATTTTTTGCAAGAGCTGCTTCTTTGTAGGATCAACAGAGCACTCTGTTTCTTCTTCAACTTCCTCTAAAGAAAGGGTGACGAAAAGAATTTGATTGGGAGATCCTACTGTGGAAACAATTGGATAAGCAAAAGGCACTGACCCTGCTATGGAAGGTAATGTCCTGGTTCCTAGAGCACTTGATGTCTCCCCAATCTGCTTATACCTAAACCTCTCCACTTCAGTTTTCAACTCAACATTTTTTTGTTGCATCTTTCTATACTCCTCAATCAAGAGGTTATATTTTTCCATTAAGCTCTTCCTTTCAGCTTCCTCCCTTTCAACAGTCTTTTGGGCCAATTTGGCCACATTGACAAACAAATTAGTGGCCTTAGTGGTTGGGGTATCTGAAGCTCTCTTTATTATCAATCCTCCCTTGAAATTTGGATTAATATCAGAAACATCTAGTTTTCTACCTTGTGGAGCCAAAGCACAAATTGCCAGAGTTTCATATTCCTCACTGAAAGCAGAGTTTTGCAATGCTTCCTTGACCTCTTCTTCAAAGTCTTGAAAGGGATTCTTAGACTTCATAATAGCATTAAAGGCTATTGCATCTGCAATGTCCCATTCAGGAAGAATTAATACACCTACCTGACTCACCAATTTTCTTCCTTCTTCAAAAGTGATGTTCTTGAATTCTTCCATTAATTCATCTTTTACCTCCTTATCATTCTCTTGCTCTAACCTATCAGGCCTTAGTTCTCTACTCTACCTACATTTATCTTGATACTCTTCATACTTCATCCTCCATACCAATTGCAAGAATACAAGAGTTTTTACAAATGTATTGTCATCTAGAAACTCCTTGCATGCCTCCATTCTTGCATCTTGTACACTTTTACCTTTTATATCTAAATTAGATAAAACTAATTCAGCTAGCCTAGGAGGGGAAGGCATACCAATTTGCATGTCTTGATCAGTAACAATAATCTCATCCATCAGATCCTCCTGTGGTTGATCAATTCTTTGCCTCTTAGGGTTTGGCTCAGATGGTGGTGATGAGGGATTGTCTTCCAATGATGATTCTAAATCAATAATTTTGATTTCTCCAAGCACTTTGAATTTTGGACTTGGTTGTGAAGGCACTTTCATAATCTGTTTTCCTTTTCTGTCCACTTTTTCTTCATCACCGCTACTATCATTTTTCCTCCTATAAATGGGCCACCTTTCTATAGGCTGGTATGCTGGCCTTGTTTCAATTGGTCTGGCACCTTGCTCTTGTAAACCTAGATTCAATTATAAATTTACCTTTTTTGTCCTCAATGTGCCCATAATTTCCTTGAAGTTTCCTATCAGAAAATCAATTTTCTTATGGTGGGGACTGAACTCCAACAGTGAATTATATTTTGGATCCATTTTGTGCACATCTAATAGTTTACCATAAGCTATCTATTTCTCCTTGTTCAACTCCTATCTATTCAAATCAAATTCATTTCTAATCAAGTCTTCAGGGAAATTGAACTCATGCACAAATTTTCTAGCTTTTATTCTTTGTTTGAAAAGAGCAAAGAAACCCTCAAGATCATGCTGCCACTTTGGTCCACACCTCAAATGGTAATCATCAAAGAAATTATCAAAATGCATCTAGCCTCCCTTTGAAAATACAAAATCAGACACCACTGTATAATCTAGAAAAAATGTTCCCTTACCCCTTCCAGTGAGGTTGTCCTCATGAATACAACCTATCTGCTACATAACTTCTACAAATCCCACTCTTGGTGGCACATTGTATGGTAGTATATGAGGGGCTCCCTGAAAATCATATACTCTCAAGACAATGTTGACTGGGTATGAGATAATGTCACCCCAGTTATGGTAAACCTTCAATTCTAGCTTCCTCTCCTTTGGCCTGAGGAAATCATGTAATTCCTCAAGGATCCTAGGTATATTCACCATTAATCTAGAACCAAAATAATTATCAAATTGCACATAACTAGTGCTTTCCTTATTACAAGATAAATATGCAACCCATATCTGTACTAGTAATCTTTCTCCATCAACTGTTTGCCTTAATTTCATCCTCTCAGAGAAAAAGTCAGCATTTTTTAACAAAAGCATATGCATTAGCATAGAATACCAAAAGAATTGAGTGTCAGTATCATTATTTTGCAGCTTTGACAACCCTTCATGCATCCTCTCAGCCAAGAAAGAAGCAAAGTCATAGGTCATAGAGAACTTAGCATGTTGTATTTGCACTCCCATGAACATATAAGCAATGGGCATTACTGTACCAAGACTAAAACCCAAAATCTAACATAAAGAATAGAAAGTGGCTAGGAAATGGTTTGTAAAACAATTTAATTTGAAAGGTTCCTGGTCATCGGGGCTGATATGAAATTTTGAACCTCCTGCCCTAGCCAGATGAGGTGGAAGCAACCTTGCTTTAAAAAGAGATTTCAGCTTTGCATACTCTTGCTTCATTTCCTCAAAGTTGATAGGAACCAAGTCTTCACTCGGTTCACTCAAGTCAAAAATATGTTGGACCTCTTCTTTATTAATACTTAATTGAACCTTTCCATCATTGTGCCTAATTATCCATGTAACAGGGTCATATCTTGCAGTCACTGCCCTAAGCAAGTCTACATCAGGGAATACATTTGGTACCACCAGCTTCCCCATATCATACATCCATCCATTTGAAAAAGGGTGAGGCAAATTCCTCTGTCCGTACCACAATTTGAACAATTCCAATCCAATGAGGGGAACCCTAGCATCGGCAATGTTGGAGTAATTATACACTAACCATTCCCCCAGGATTTTCCCTCGCATTAGGACCAATCCCTTCCTCCTATCATTCGTTGACAAGGGCAATTGATCCAGGAAATCATCATATAGGTTTCATTTCAAATATTCATTATGGCCAGAATTTTGCCTGGGTGGTGCCATCTCAAACAAACTAGGGCTTCTTTACAATGTTATAATTCAGATAGCTAGGATTAACTAGAGATAGAAAATTACAGGACAAAACACTATAATTTCTCACAATTATAATTAAACTATAGCCCTAACACATTCATCAACAAGCTCATAGCACATCTAGCTAATCCTTTCCCAAATTCAAATGCAAAATGACCGAGAGGTAGAAAAAATAAACTCACGGCTTTGTTCATAGAACTCCCAAATTCTGGTTGCAGAAACTCACAATTCTACCTTCGACTCTAAAACTGCTCCGAAAAATAGTTGAATGCTTTGTGATACAGACCAAGCAGGAAAATTGATTTTATTGTCAATCAAATCACGCCAGCAAGTGTCTCATCCTCCATTAAAGCTCAATTTTGCACTGAACGAACCACTCCAACCATATTTGATGCAAATTTAAATGTGAGCCGTCGATTCTTCAGCTTGATCAAATCATCGATGGCCACCTTCAAACCAAGCTTACACAATTGCCAACATGGTGATAAGGGGCCCACCTTACCATACACTATGAAGGAAGTCCACGTGGCGGTTGCCCGCGATATCACAATCCTAAAACTTATGATCATGTGATGGTGGGAATCGTTGATCCTGAGCATCAATAATCTTGTTCTTTTAATATAGTCGCCAGCCATTTCGTTAACCTTCGAGCAGTTTTTCCAGTGAGATTATAACATATCCATCAATTTAGAACATGTGTGTCTCGAGAACACTTTAGTAATCTGCCTCTTAATACATTTAAAGTTGGCTAGTGCTTCATTTACTCTTTAGGCTTCATCAAATGAGACACATGGCTCCAGCTCGAGATTTTGCAATTAACCCAAGCACCATCACAGAATGGTGGGGAACGACTCAGATCAAATGGTAGTTGGTCAGCGATAGTGCAAATGTGATCCCCCGGATAGGACACGTGGCACCCTCCCATGATTTCGCGATCCTTCAATTCTCGATCACGGGATGGTGGGCACTGTTGATATCTCTAGGAAATAGATCAACAGTAGCACTAAACCAGCCAATGCAAAATAAAACATTCATTAAAAGGATAAGTGGGAATTACTAGGCGGATGACAAACAAAAACATAAGTTTCTTTAAAAATGATAAAGAACGGGGTTATCCAAGGCTTAGGGAAAAATAAAACCCAAGGAAGGAGATAAAATTAAAAACAAAGGGTCCTACCCTAGATGAGCCGATAAGACATAAGTCATTTTAAAACCCTTCAAAAAGGTAACAGTGAAAAATATCCCAACCCAGGTGTAAAGTAAACATAAGGGTTTTACATATAGGCAAAGCTAAAACCCCAACCTTAGGAATTTTCCAACACCATGAAAGACTAGAGACATAAGGCAGGGCAATTTCATCCCCCAACAATATAACAATTGGTAAAAATACTGCAACTTCCGATCACGGGATGGCAAGAAACCGTTGATATCCGAAGGCAGTTTGATCAATGATAGTGCGAATTTGATCCCTTCTGCAAAATAAAACATTCATTAAAAAGGACGATGGGAAATCACTAGGCCAACAGTATACAACAACATAAGTTGTTTTTTAAAAGATGAAACACGGGGCCAACCGAGACTTAGGAAATAAAACCCTACAGAGGAAATCAAGTATTAAAATCAAAGTTGGGTTATAATTTTAATTTGGTGACATAAGCCTAAGCCATTAACCCCAGTGATCATGTCACCAATGGCTTAGCCAAAGCCTTTCATTAAATACTAACTGTGCAATGTGTAGGTTTTTCATATTTGAAGATATGGGAGAAGATCTCAATCGTACCCCACCAACTCGCTGATCTAAGGTGTCACCCTGTTATTTAGCACGAGGTCAGCAAAAAGAAGATGTGTGTCCTGTATGGAATGTGAGGCCCAATCTCCACTATTGAGATCATAACCCATGGTTTTAGATCAATAACCAAGATCAAAAGCTAATGTAAATCTCTGTTGTTCCCTACTAGCTCATAGGAGGAAGATGAAGGTTGGTTAAAAGCCACGAGGTCAACGAGATTGTGATGCGTAGCTCTAGCCATTCAATTTGCAAAGAGCATAGGACTTGCCGACATGGTAGTTGGTTTTCGAGATGGACTAATGTTGTTGGTCATGAGGAAGGTGAATGATGCTTCATTGGATTTCAAACCGAGTTAGCTCAAGATAAATGGTTTGATCTACCAACTCTTCAGGAGATCAACAGGCAATATTCAAAGTTGGAAAATGACACATGGTGGTCATTTTATCATTCAACTGGTGAAACATTAATGAATTATTCCTTGCTTGTGTAGTCACATCGATCTTAATTTGTGTGAAGATGTTGTTGTTGGAAATCATGAAGGGTGACCTACGAATTCTCATGCAGCTCAAGTTAAACGATGATAGTACATACACCGCCAAATTTCCATGTTTGCACATGCATTTTTACTAAGCTTTGATGAAGGTTGCCATTACCTTGCATAATAAATACAAGAGGAATTAACTACTAATAGTTTCATTCTTGTAGTAGTTAGAGCACTTTGTGGGCTAAGTCTAATCAAGTTTGAGTGCTTGTATGACAAGAGAAAATGAGTAAGTCAGTAAGGAGGTTTGTTTGTTTGAGCTCAAAAAAGCTCGGTCCTACTATTCAGGAAGGTTCTTTGGTTGACAAGCCCAGGCTTGTGCCCACTAGATGCAGTAGAAGGTTGCAATTCCAGGACGTTGTTGCTCAACTGGTAGATGACAAAGGCAAGCAGTCGGTGTGCTCTATTACTAGTGTCGGTAGGAAAATAAAGTATGGGCATGGCTCCTATGGATGCCAACACTCACCCATTGACCTTATGAGGAACACTTCTGATGATGTAACTGAGACTGACTTTGACTATTGTCAGTATTTACCTTGCTTCAATCATGGTCTACCCTCTGATGAGGAAGTGATATTTGTGGTGCCATTGGCTGTTAAAACCCCAAGTGGGCGGACTAGAACTGTATTGGGCAAGGACAAGAAAGAAGAGGAGGCTGAGGGTCTACCGTATTGGGAAACAACTAGAAATAGGAATGTATACCAGGATTTGAGTGTTGGTAAGGGCAGGGTGGTGGGTATATAAGAAGTTTTTGTGGTGCCTTCGTGGCAATTTGGTTGCTTGGTTTTTTTGTGTGGATAGCGACAAAGGGGATTTTGATGACAATTTGTGTTCTCTTTTCTGATGGTACCTAGTTACAACTTTAGCTTTCCACAGTTCATGCACTATGGTTTGCAGATTCAACGTGTGGGAAGTTTTGAAATGAAAGTCAAATGCAATGGAGATTTTCTTCAAATGAAAATTTGTGGTGAAATTACATTTGAGCCCAAAGCTTGTTGCTCCCTTGTCATATAAAAGGGAATTCAAGGCTCATTTGTAGGGAGAGAACTGATGAAAGCTCTAGCTAGGTTTTGAGTTGAATATATGGGTAGAAAGATAGGAATAGAATAGATAGCCTGTTTTGAGTTTCAGATGAATATATGCAAATTATCTTAAATTTTATGCAAATATGACTTATAAGCATGAATAAATGTATAATTCTAATATATTTTCTCTCCTTATGTGGATTTGAGTGAATTTTGAATGAAATGTTAATGATGTTGTCATTCATCTTTTGAGAATTTGTTCAATTGTGTGTCTATGTTTTTGCTTTGATTCAAGAAAATCAATTAAATGATTAAATGGAGTCATAAGTTTACAATTATTTACAAAGGATTTGATAAGTAGTAATATAACAGAGAATTGAGCTCCATAATGCAAGGTATTATATGAGTAGTCCATTCTATTAAATTCTTGGGTCATTTATGCTAACAGTAAATGGGTAACTAAATATTTAACTGACGAAGAATAAAAGAATAATATGTAAATGGGTCACTCACTCACTCCCTCTATCTCTCTCCCATTAACCCTAAACCCTAAACCCTAAAACCTAAACCCTTAAACCCTCTACCCTCTACCCTTAACCCTCCCTTCCTTTATCTCTCTCTCTCAAGTCTCTCCCTCATAGCACCACTCCCTCTCTGAGGTCTCTCTCACTCACTCACTCACTCTATCTCAAGACTATCCCTCCTACCCCTTCTCCCTCTCTTAGGTCTTTCTCTCACTCACTCACTCCCCTCTACCCATAACCCTAAACCCTTAACTCTTGAACCCTCTACCCTCTTCCCTCTCTCTCTCTCAAGTCTCTCCCTCCTACCCCCTCTCCCTCTATTAGGTCTCTCTCTCTCTCACTCACTCTCTCTATCTCTCTCCCCTCTACCATTAACCCTAAACCTTAAACCCTTAACCCTTAAAATCTAAACCCTCTAGCCTCTATCTCTCTCCCAGTACTTGTATCATGACCTTGATTCAACCATTGCTCTTCTTTTGTTATGTGTATTAAATACACATAGTCTCCTCATTTTACCTTTATTGGACGACCACTTGTCACACATGTGGGTGACCTAACAACTCATGTTCCTATGTGATGTGTGACTTTCCAATAGGGTTATGGTGAGAGGGGCTTGACAACAACTTGAAATGATTCCTCATTGTTTAAAAGATGGATAATTGAACTTGATGCATCTATGAAGTCACTTCCTTTATAAATAGATCATGGATCTTCTTAAGAAGATTGAAGGACATATCAACCTAGTATGTTGCATCTTTTGAATCTGTCCTTTCCTATCCTATCCTATGTTCCTTTCCTATCATGTCTTATGTTACTAGTCTTTTATAGTATTGGGAAAATCCTAAGGTTGGGGTTTTGTCTTTGACTGAATCCCTCTATCTCTCTTCCCTCTCCCCATAACCCTAAACCCTAAACACTTAACCCTTAAAATCCAAACCCTTCAATCCTCTACCCTCTACCCTCTCTCTCTCTCTCTCAAGTCTCTCCCTCCTACCCCCTCTCGCTCTCTGAGGTCTTTATCTATCACCACGGCTGCTCCCTCTATGTGTCTCCCCTCTGCCCTTAGAAGCCCTAAACTCAAGCCCTTGGCTTGTGAAGCCTTGAAGCCCTTAACCCTTCAGCTCTAGGCCTTCAAACCCTCCCCTCTCGGTTTGTCCCTCTGCCCTTATCTCTCCCTCCCTCCCTCTCTCTCTCCACCCCTCCCTCTCTCTCTCCACTCCACTCTTCCATCTCCCCTCTACCTTAACCCTCCACATTCTCTACCATAACCCTCTACTCTCTATCTCTCTCCCCTCCCTCCCTCTGCCCTCCCTTTGGTCCTCTATGCCACTCTGCCCATAGCCCTAAACCCTTAACCCCAGCCCGGCCCAAGCCCCTTCAAACCCTCTACCCTCTCCCTCTCACTCTCAACTCTCTCTCTCTATCTCTCTCTCCCTCTACCCTTAGCCTAGGCCTTAAACCCTTAACCCTTAAACCTAAATCCCTTAAACCCAGCAAGCTCCTAAACCCTTAATATTAAGTTGTATTAAAACATTATAAAAGTATAAATTTTTGGATTTCTATTAGAGATTGAGATGATAAATGATGATGAGATGGGAAAATCTAAAGGGACTTTAATGTTACCAACTAAAAAGTTAGAAGTTCAAGTGGGATTAGTGTTCACTTAGGAGGTTAGGTTCCGGGGACCAGTGTCTTGATTTGGGTTAGGATTGAGGATGAGGTTGGGGTTTAATTAAGGTTATGAATTCAATAAGAGTTCAAATAGGGTCAAGGTTAAGGTTAGGGTTGGGGTTAAGGTTCAATTAGGATAAGAATTAGTATTAGGGTTAGGATTAGAGTTCAACTGTAGTTGAAAGTTAGGGTTATGGTACAATTAGGACTATTGTTCAATAAATCTTCAATTAGGGTTAATACTTAATTAAGGTTAGTTTTAAAGTTCAATTAGGGTTTGGGTTAGGGTTGGGATTATGAATCAAGTAGGTTTTGGTTAGGGTTTGATTAGAGTTAGGTTTAGGGTTTAGTTAGAGTTAGGGTTAGGGTTAGGGGTAGAATTCAATTATGCTTAGTGGTCAATTACAATTAGATTTAGTGTTCAATTAGGGTAAGGGTTAGAGTCCAAATAGGGTTAGGGTTTAACTAGGGTAAGGATTAGAATAGAATAAAGTTTTGTGTTTAATTATGATATCTAAAATTTAGTATAATTTTAGAAAATGAAATGATTTGGACACAAAGAAAAAAAATAGAAAAGTTGATTTTATATAGATCTTATTTCTTAATTTATTCTAAAATTCTAATTAATAATTGTTTAATTAATTTTAAATGAATATTTAATTTAATTTAATTTAATTGTATTAGATAATTAATAAAACTAAATAGATAATAAATATTTTATGGATTTTAAAAATTAGAATTTAGTTTAATTTTATTTGTAATGTCAAATATTAAAATTTTAAATTGAAATAATTAATTGATTTTAAAATATTTATAATTAATGTTCAATTTATAAACTAGTATTAAGACATTAATAAATATAACCTGCAGCATAATGTATTAAAGAAACATCAAAGTATTTATCATTCCTTCAGCTTCACTAGATGAGACATGTGGTGCCCGCCCGTGATATCGCAATCAATAAAGAAGTCATAACTTTTGATCACGTGATGGTAGGAAATTGTGGATCTAAACCATCAGAAATCCTGTTCGTTCAACACAGTCGCCATCCTTGTTATTAACCATAGAGGACCTTTCTACTGGGATTATAACATCTCCATTGATTTAAAACACATGCATCTTATAACTGCTTTAGTAACCCGCGACATAATGTATTAAAGACCCATCAAATTATTTATCATTCCTTCGGTTTCACTAGATGAGACATGTGGCACTCGCCCATGATATTGTCATCAACTAGTGGGGTCATCGCGGGATGGCCAGGAACCGCTGAGATCACACGATGATTGATCTGACCATCCAGAACTTGTCCCTCTGCAAAATAAAAAGGTATTAGGGGAGGGCCCACCGTACACCATGGTGCTCACGAAGTGATATCATGATCAGCCCGAGGTAGGGTCCTTCGGGATGGCGAGGAATGATTGAGATCACATGACGATTGATCTATGACCATGCAAACTTGTCCCTCTGCAAAATAAAAGCATTTATTAGGGGAGAGGGCCCAGTAGTCATGTGGGGTGCAAAATAAAAACATTTATTATTATTAGGGAGAGGCGCACTCAATACGTGATGATAATACCCGATCTTACCATATATTTATACCATATATTGTAAATAAATAGTACAAATGTAAATAAAGAAAGATATTTATACAATCCAAGAAAATAAGTTAAAATGTATTTAATAAAAAATTATATATCAATTTGTTTTTCTTTTTTAGATGAATTAAGAGTATGATTTAAAATATTTTAATTCAAATAACATAAATGATAAATTGAAGTGGGAAAACTTGAATATTATTTTAAAATTTTGAGTTTCATATTTATATGTGAGATTGATCTAATATTCCAGAAAAAGAATGTTAAAATATCATGAAAAAAATAGGCATAGAATGAATGTAGAAGTAAAATTATATTTGCATATATTCATAAAATAAGATCTAATAAACAAAAAATATATGCAATTAAAAATAAAGGAAAAATAATTCAACCCAAATTTAGATAAGAGAGATAATTAGATTATATGATAACTTTAAGGCTAGGGTTAGGGTTTGATTAGGATTAGTGTTTGCTTAGGGTTATGATTAGAGTTATGAATCCACAATTAGGGTTCAATTAATGTTCACTTAGGGTTTCTTTCTTGGGAGAAGTTTATTGAATGGTAAGTGTATTTTATAAAATTAATATGTCAAGAATTAATTTTAGATAATACTACATGTGATTTTTCATATGGTATTAAACTGTAGATTAAAATTGATAATAGATTTCCTTCCTTCTTTTGCATTGTAAGCTACCATAATATATGGCCTTAAAATCATATTCATATTTTGAGCTTTTCTAAACTATACAACACGACATCCAACAAAAAAATTTGTTATGCATTTTTTCCAAGCACAAATACTTAGAATTCTTAATGTGTTACTTAGGTTAATTCTTTATTGCAATAAATAAATACACACTAATATATATATTATGGATTTGAGGGAAAATATTAAAATATTTATATATATAGAAAAATTTAAATGGAAGGGATTCAAGTACATACCTTTGTTGTTGTTAATGTTGATGAAGATACAAATCTTGATGAAGTGCCAAATTTGATGACATGATATAAAAAATTGGAATATCTTTGCTCTATGTGGCACTTGAAATTTTGTACAAAACTATAACTAACTCTACATCAAATTTGTGACTTTGGACCTATTTTGCATCAATAAATATGAGCTTTGACACATTCCTCCTAATCTAGCATACAATATGTACTTAAATGCTCAAAATAGTTGGGATTAGTGTTGAGATTGGTGGATCTTTGGGAAGGTCCAATGTGCTTCACCTTTGTATCTCTACCTATAGATAGAGGTAGAGATGAATATAGAATGAGAGAGGAAAAGGGATAAAAATAGATAGAGATATAGAGAGAGATAGAGGGAGAAATAAATATATAGAGAGATGGGGAGACAGAGGGGGGATATATATATATATATATATAGAGAGAGAGAGAGAGATAGAGAAGGGAAGATAGAGATATAAGGAGATATAGAGAGAGGGGAGAGACAGAGAGAGAGATAAGTAGAGAAAGACAAATAGAGATGGAGAGGGAGATAGAGAGAGAGAAAGAGAGAGGGAGAGATAGATAAATGGGAAGAGAAAGACATAGATATAGAGATATATGGGAAGATAAAGGGACAAATAGGTTGAGATATGAAGATAGATAGGGGTATAGGGATGGAGTAAAAGAGGGAGAGATGGGGAGAGATAAAGAAAGGGAAGGAGAAAGGGAGGGAGATATGTAGAGGAGGGAGAGATAGAAGATGGGGAAGAGGGAGATATATGTAGAGAGGGGGAGAGAGGGAGAGCGAGAGGGGGAGGCTAATATAGAGAGATAGATAGAGATAGGAAAAGAGATAGGGAGATAGATGCATAGGGAGATATACATATAGAAGTATATGGATAGAAAGAGATAGATAGATGAGAGAGGGAGATTGAGTAGTATATGGATAGAAAGAGATAGAGAGATGAGTGAGAGGGAGATCGAGCGAGAAATAAAGATAAAGATATAGAGTAGAAGAGATGGAGTGAGTAAGATAGAGAGGGGGAGACATTTCTAGAGATAGGAAGTGAGATGGATGGGTAGAGAGAGGGAGACATTTCTACAGATGGAGGGGGAGGGAGGAATATAGAGGTAGAGATGAATATAGAGCGAGAGAGGAAGAGTGAGACAAATTGATAGAGGTAGAGATGAATATAGAATGAGAGAGGAAGAGGGAGAAAAATTGATAGAGATATAGAGAGAGAGATAAGTAGAGAAAGAAAAATAGAAATGGAGGGAGATAGAAATAAGGGGAGAGAGAGAAGGGGGGAGAGATAAATGGGAAGAGAAAGACATAGATATAGAGATATATGGGAAGAGAAAGGGACAAATAGGTTAACATATGAAGATAGATAAGGGTATAGGGAGAGAGCTCAGATGGGAAGAGATAAAGAGAGGGAGGGAGAAAGGGAGAGAGATAGGTAGAGGAGGGAGAGAGAATATGGGGAAGAGAGAGACATAAAGTTAAGATGTGTCAATATTTAAGAATCCAAGTGTTTATTCTGAAATTCTTGCAAACATTGTTAAATTTTCAGTTATGTTCAAGTATAATTGTTAGATCAAAAAATGACCTTTCAGTTGGCACAAAATTATAGGTGACATAAAGTTTTTGACCAGATTGATTAGCATATATCCAATATTTCAATACAATTTTATATCCTGCCTATAGCAATCTATATTTATTCACATATTCCATCCAAACTCAATCTCTCCAAGTGAGGTGTAGGCAAGCATATATGCAATATATGATGTTTCTGCTAGATGATACTTACAATGATCTCCACCAAGCATGCTTGTAAACTCATGACAATGATGTAAAAGATTTTCTTCCATGACGATATTGTTAGCTACATTCTTCCTTAATGACATCTTTAGCTACTTTAAATTAGAATTTAGAATCATCATCCAAGGTTGGGATATGATACAAGAAGATATCCTACTTTTCTTCTCTTTTTTGTCTTCATTTTCCTCCATGAGCATGTTTTCCCAAGAGGAAACCAAGGAAGCCTTGATGGTGTTAGGATTATCATAAGTTTATCCATAACCATCTTCAATCTTCATATTATGTTTCTTTTCCTTCTAATTTTGCATGTTAAATGAAAAAACTTGGTTTTACACCTTATTTAAGTCATTTAATCCTTGATTTTTGTCTCCAATAGATTTATTTAAAACTATAGACACCATCCAATTGAATTATGAGATTCCTCTCTTCTTCTATTAGGATGTAAGAAAAATCATTTGAGAGGTCTTTTTGGATCTTAGCCATTCTACTTTCAAGGAGATCCTTTCTTTGAAAAGGTTTCTAAAGACTTGGATATTCCACTCTTTTAGTTTGAGTTTTATGAATTTTAACTTTTGATTGAATATGCACATCTTAGTGCAATGATCAACTGTTTGGGTGAGCCAAGAGTCAGTGACAACCATTTCGAAGTTTGAGTTTTCCATCTACACTTTTTCAAACTTGAAAGACACTCTTCTAGGGAATTTGTCCTTGTCTATGAGCCTATAATCCGAACCAACTTCAAATAGGGTTACAATTAGGGTTCAAATAGCTTTATGGTTGGGTTAAGCTTCAATTTGGGTTAAGGTTCAATTGATTAAAAATAAGCATCTTCAGAAGAAGGATATATCTCGGCGTACTTTACATATATTTTTAAAATATAGGTATGCTAGTGATAATACCCAGTCTTACCACATATTTATACTATATATTGTAAATAAATTGTCCAAATGTAAATAAAGAAAAAACCAAATGTTGATTAAAAAAATGGACCCATACTTGAACACATGAGAACCTCTAAATGTTATATGAAAAAAACATAAATACATTCATGAAGAAGTGAAATAAGTATTTTTTTTGTTTCAACTAAAATATCACACCTCTCCACTATAAGTATATCATTTAAAAAATAAAATGCTCATTTAATAAAATAAGACACTCATTGAAACAAGTATTGTTATCATAGTGAAAAAATATTGTTCTTATGTGTACAACAATTGGGGTAGCAATGTACAAGCATTGGATAATTTTATATTAATAGTTTGTCCTATCACAAATATAAAAGGTGAGCACAATAAATAACATGTATTTTCCCATTAAATGTGAAGGATTTTCAAAAAGTTTTAGTGTTCAACTATTGGTCATTTTTGTTCAATATAAGTTGTATTTTAAATCATTATGTGTTGTTTTTATAACAACAAATAGATTTTTTGTGTTCAACTATTAGTTCATATGTGTTGAATATAAAAGGTATTATAGATATCAAAAGATTTATGGTTATCAATGGTGTTGGTCTCTCTCTCTCTCCCCACTCCTCACTCCCTCTATCTCTCTTCCCTCTACCTAAACCCTAAGCCAGCAAACCCTCCTACCTCCACCCACCCCTCCCTTTATCTCTCTCCTCTCTCCTCTCCTCAAGTCTCTCCCTCCTAGCACCACTCCTCTCACGAGGTCTCTCTCCTCCTCCCACTCACTTGCTCTATCTCAAGTCTCCTCCCTCCTACCTTCTCCCTCTTAGGTATTTCTCTGCTCGCTCTCCCTCCTGTCTCTGCCACTAGCCATTAACCCTTAAGCCCTCTGCCTCTGCCCGTAACCCTCCTTCCTTTATATATCTCCCCACTCCTCTCTCTCTCTCTCTCTCGTCTCTCCCTCCTACCCCTCATCCCTAAACCATCAACCATAAACCTTTAAACCCTAAACCCTTAAACCTTCTATCCTCTACCCTCAACACTCTTCCCCTCTCCCTTCCCCCTCCTAATTAATCTCTCTCTCTACCTCTCTCTACCACTCCCTCTCTGAGGTCTCTCTCTCACTCACTCATTCACTCTATCTCAAGTCTCTCCCTCCTACCCCTTCTCCCTCTCTTAAGTCTTTCTCTCCTCCCTCCTCCCTCTATCCTCACTCCCTCCACCCTTAACCCTAAACCCTTGAACCATCTACCCTATACCCTTAACCCTCCCTCCCTCTATCTCTCTCCCATTCCCTCCCTCTCTCTCTCAAGTATCTTCAATATCCTACCCCTCTCCCTCTCTTAGGTATCTCTCTTTCTCACTCACTCCCTCTATCTCTCTCCCCTTAACCCTTAAACCCTCTACCCTCTAGCCTTAACCCTCCCTTCCTTTCTCTCTCTCCCTCCTCCTCCTCTCTCTCTCTCAAGTCCTCTCCTCCCTGCCTCCTCAGCCATAAACCCATGAAGCCTTCTATCCCTGCCACCTCAACCTCTTCCCTCCCTTCCCCCTCCTAATTCTCTCTCTCTCTACCTCTCCCGATATCTTCCCTCTTCCCTCTCCCTTCCCCTCCTAATTATTTCTCTATATATATCTCTCTCTCCATTTCCCTCTCTCTCTCTCTCTCTCTCACCCACCCTCCACCTCCTAATTACTCTTGGGTATGTGTGTGCAAAAATCAGATAACCAGTTTAGATCATATATCTGATTTATAGCACCAAAATTTTACATTTTAAAATGTTTTTCAAATTAGATATTAGACACGAATTGGATATCCGATTTGTAGTACTTTGGCTTGGGCATTACTATGGAGCAATGTACTAACAGCCAACCCAAAAAAAAAGTCAACTCGGGATTTTTGCATTTTTTGGCGAGTTCAAAACACTACTTTTTTCATGTTGCCACTTTTTGGCCCATCATGATCCTACACATACCCAGGTCTAAATCAAGTAGTTGTTATTGCTAAGGTGGATCACTCCTTTCTTCGAAGGCCATACACTTATGATTGGGTCAAGTTTTCTTTTCTTTAAATTCCTATTGCCTTTTTGATAGGTTAATTATCATTTGATTAGATGGGTTATGAAGAACTTATTTCAAAAAAATATCTTTATCAAAGAAGTATATTGGCATGAAATTAAATATGATTTGTATTCCAATGTAAAAACTACAAAGAATGGAAACAATTCTTTCAACACATAAACTATTATGTAGTAGTCAATTAAAATGAAAAAGCTTACTCTATATTAGTTAGGATACACAACTAAGAAAATGATCTAAAGTTACTTATTTATTCTAGAGGAACTAAGTATATAGTATACAAAGAAAACCAACAAACCCACAACTACCCCTATTTTGAAGGAGTTTAGTTTTCTCTCCTTCCTGATCTTGCTACTATTGTCTAATTATTTTAAAGAGATGAAGGGTCATAACACAACTTTATTCAACTAAGTAAATAGCTTGGTTAATGAAACTTGAAAAAAGCAACAAAACAAATACTACATTTGGCATTTCATGTTGGATGAAGAGTGGTGACAATAATCTACTTATAGTTTAATAAAACACTATTTTTATAAGAAGGCTTGACATTAGAAACATAAGTGTTACTTATAGTTTAATAAAACACTATTATAGTTTTACCAACATATACTATTGTATGCTTGCATGGCTTCTTAGTTAATATATGGGGAGGTAGAGATAGATGGGGAGAGAAAGAGAGAGAGATAGAGATATATGGGAAGAGAAAGAGAGATGGAGATATATGGGAAGAGAAAGGAAAAGAGGTGGAGATAGAAAGTCAATGGATAGGGGGATAGGGAGGGGGAGATAGAGAGGGGGAGGGAGAGAAAGGGATATAGATAGAAAGAGATAGAGAGAGGAGTGAGAGGGAGATAAAAGAGAAATAGAGATAGAGATGTAGAGTAGGAGAGATGGATGGAGAGATGGAGTGAATGAGAGAGAAAGGGGGGAGAGGGAGAGATAGCTCACAGATAGAGGGGGAAGAGACAGAGTGACATAGATAGTGTGGGAGACATAGAGATATAGAGAGCAACAAGGAGATATATCAATCACTCCCTCCCTATATCTCTATCTATTCATCCTTATCTCTTTGGCCCCTCTACCCCTCTCTATCTCTTTGTCTCCCTTTCTATTTTTATGTTTGTCATTATCTCCCTCTCTCTCTATATTTTCCTCTCTATATTTATCTTTGTATCCTTAAGTGTTCAATGGGTACATTGAAGAGGTCTTAAAGGAGAATTATCATATCTTTAATCAAATGGCATGCTACCTTGAGCATAACTCCCCAAGGACACATGCCATCCTTGGATTGTTGACATGAAACAACCAATCAAAATTTAGTTTCTCTCTCTCATATTAATATATATTACTACTATATTAAATATATATTATATTAATTATATTTTGTATTATATAAAAATATACTTATTATTAATTATTAATTATAATAATTTTATACGTATTTAATAATTTTGTTAAAGAATATAATATATAATTATAATAAGTTTAATAATTATATTATTTATGATGTAAAATATATCTAATATATACTTAACTATATTGTAAATATTAAAACCTAGCTAAATGG
>VDFB02077998.1:0-41526 GCA_007258455.2 Sequoia sempervirens
ATTAAATAAGAATATTTAATTAATACGCGTACAAGCAATTGAGTTAGAAGTGATGGATGATTGCATGATTAGGCGAGGGAGATTACTCGAAGACGCCACTCAGACATCAAATGAATAGTTAACTAAGCGATTAAAATAGATGTCGAGTTGAGTAAACATGAATACTTAGATAACTCACGTAATTATCTAAAATATAGAGGAATACATTAAAATAGAATTAATGAATTAAATAATTCATTTAATTAAAGACTCGATATTCGAAGGATAATTAAATAAATAAGATTTATTTAATTAAATGACAAAGGGGATTTTAAATGAATAATTAAATAAATAATGACTTTATTTAATTATAGTTGAAGTGCGATGAAGAATAAATTAAATAAGAATTTATTTAATTTAACCGGAAGAATAAGGTTAATTAGTAAGATAATTAAATAAGAAGCGTTTATTTAATTAATTAGATAGAATAAAGAAAAGTGTGAATTAATTAAATAATTAAGATTATTTAATTAATAGAAGAATTAATAAAAGATGAATTAATTAAATAATTGACATTATTTAATCATGACCATGAATAATAAGAATTATGAAGAATATAGAAGTCGCAGGCTAATAACCAGATTTCGGTGTCTACAAATGGTTGTGATTATTGGATTTTGCACTATGAATGTATGCAATGGTGTAGGTTATGCTATGGATTGCATCATGTTATGGTTTTGGTTAGTTGAAGAAACGCTCATTGTTAACCTATACATGTCTAGATGTGAAGAAGTTTATATTCATATTTTGTTGTTTTGAAGCCCTGTTTTATCTTTTTCTATTTATTTACACCCCCCAAACATAGGTTAATTGAAATGATGCAATTTGTATTCCTTTATACCAACAAGGCCCCTTGAATATTACAGTTGCATTGGCCATTAAGTAACATGAGCACAGTTGAGAACCAAGTACCAAGACCTTGGAAGATAGATTGCTTTATATTATCTTTCTTTTTTAGGAGAAATAGGATAGAAATATTCTATTTAATGTTGTTGTGCTAATTTGACCATAAATAGGGCCTATGCGGTTGCCAATGGCTACCAAGTGTTGAATTGAAAAAAATATGGGGGATGGAAGTTTTGTGGTGGAAAAATGTCTAGAATAAATTTTCTTGGCCCAAGTGCAATTTCTTTATGTGGACTCTCATCTAGAATAGGTGTCTCACTTGGGATAACCTTAGGAAGCATGGATTTCATGGACCTTTTTCTTGTCTTCTTTGTGGTTGTAGTGATGACGATTCTCCCTATTTTTTTTTCACTGCCCTTTCTCTAGGGCCATCTGGCACCTTTCGTGGGGTGTTTGTGGGCATGCCTATGTCCATGCTGCCTCTCTAATTGAGTTTTGGAGTAGTCTGGGGCGACCTCCAACATAGGCCTCTTTTCTCTAGATTGTGTGGAATATTGGCCCCACTTTTATTCTATGGAAAATTTGGCTTGAAAGGAAGTACAAGATCTTCTGAGGCAGTAAGATGGGGGTTCACTAGGTTTGGAAGCATGTGGTGGGCATGGTTCAAGAGATAGCAGAAGCAAAGTGTGAGGTTTCCCTCCCTTTAGCGAAGGGGGGTGATGAGATTACATTGAGGTTAGGCCTTCATGGTCTATCTACAAGGTCCCCCTATGTTAGGAGGCATCATCATTCTAAAAAGAAACCCCAGAGAGGGCATGTGGTCCCTACCACCTATGAATGTTTTAAATATTAATATTGATGGTTCTTCTAGAGGTAATCTTATTCATGTTGGGATTGGCAGCGTTGGAAGGGATAACACTTGTAAGGTCATTTTCTTCTTCTCCATGTATAAGGGGCAACAAAGAAGTAACCTCATGAAAGGGCTAGTTGTTCTTATTGCTATTGAAAGGGCATGTGCTTTGGGGTGGTGAAGGGTCATTTGTGAGTCAAATTCTCAAATCCCCATTAATATATTGAATGAGTCAAATTTGGATGGAGTTGATTGGCACCTCACCTCTATGGCTAGGCCGATTCTTAGATTGGGTTCCTTGCTTGATTCTATAACCTTCTCCCATATCCCTTGGGAATGGAACAAGGTTGTTGACTATTTGGCTAAATGGGCCTCTAAGAGTGTTGGTGTGTGACAAGTAGATGGTTAGGAGCATTTATCCTGAGATCATTCCCAAGAGTCAAACACGCCTTTTTCTAAGGACATGATGGTGGGTTGATGGCTTCCTGTTGTGTGATGCTTTTGGGTACATCGTTCACTATGGTTGGATAGTGGTTTATGGCTCTTTGTTTCTTGTATTGGGTGCCTGTTATGGACCTAATTGTCTTTGTATAATGGGTTTCTTCTAATTCAATAAATTTGTACCTCCTTTTTTCAAAAAAGTAACACCAAACTTAAAAAGTGAAAAATAAAATGAAACCTATTCAAAATTTAAAAAGTCAATTTATTGATTTATTATTATTAATATTATTATTTGAAAAATATATATATTTACTAAAAACTTATTATTATCTATCTAAAAATCTAAGTTTAAAAAGTTTAAAGGAAAAAATAATTCTTATCCTATCTTTTCTTAATTTAAAGCTAAGACAATTTTGTTTTTTCTTTAATTATATATTATATTTTTTTAATATTTTAAAAAATATAACGCTTGAGATCATTTCAATGGTCTTGCATCCTTCTCTACAATTTTTAACCCTTGATTTTCAAAATTAATTCATCCACTTCATACAGGGAACACCTTCCTTGAATTTTAATAATTAGTTATATGTATAATATATTATATATAATGTATATCTAATAATTTCTAATATAAAATATAATCTATAATAATTAGACCATAAGCTTCCCCTTGTACTTGCAAGTCCAAAATTGATTGGTAAACCTATCTCACAACCGAAAACAAGATTTACTCACTGTTAAACCACTATTGAGTTTCCAACAAGTTACGGTTGTCATTTAATGGTAAATCAACCATTCTCATTTAATAGTAAAATCCTCCAAAATATCATGTAAAAGCCTAAAAAATCTCACTTATCATGTAAAAGCCACATACATATTGATTTTCCAATTAGATGGGAACATTATATTTTCATTCACAGTGGATTTTTCAATTTGATGTCAACTTTCTTTTTTCATTTGCATTGCTTTATGTTTTAATAATATCTCTAATTAAATAATTTTAAAATAAATTTTCATAATAAATTTTTTAATAATTATTAATAAATGTTTTTTTACATTAACAAATAAATATATAAATTTACAAGTTCTCTTGAATTTTCCTTAGGCCTCTAATAATAATAAAAACTAGCACTTGCACCCCAATTTGTTAAGTTCTCCTCATTGACGTCAGACTAGAGGAGATCCCAATGGGGTTCCCCCACGTAATAGCCTATCGACTAATTATGATAAATGATATACCCAATGATATACCCTCTATTATCCTCACCAATTGAAGGTTCTCTTCACCTTCAATAATAATTAAATTTATTGATTTTTTAAAATTGTAAACAAATTCATTTATTTATAATGAACAAAGTAGCATATGACCTAAACCTTACAATTAATATATTTATAAAATATAGTTTCAAATGACCTAAAAAAAATAAAATCTAAATACACTCAAAGAAAAATATCCATATGTGCTACCATCATAAAATCTAGATTCTATTAGTTTTTTTTGTTATTGTAATAAAAGTTTTTATTAATAAAAAAGAAAAATTACAAATGAATACAACAATAGGAGATTGTTGGAACCAAAAGAGCCCTCCAACAACAGCAACCTCCTATTGGAAAAGTAGCAGACAATTAAACACAATAGATGAATAGGAACCTTCATGGTTGACATCAGCCTTCAAATTTTAGATCCATGCTACAAAGGATTGAATAAACAACACAGCGTTCTATATGATCTACCCATTGTAAGCAACTGTAGTAGATGATGAAGCTGAGGGGGACTTAGCATCTCTAAACATGTCAGTGTAGCAACTACCTAATTCTTCATGATGTTTTTGCCCTCCAAATGGACCATGAGACAAAGCGTACCGGAGGACTTGTCAGAATAAGCTTCATCAGGTTTCCACCTCAAGGTGTTGGACATTTGTTGGACCTCCCCATACAATAGAGTATCCCTCTTTAAAAGATAGATGAGAAAATTGATCTGTCAAATGGGGTGTAACTAGAGAGTGCAAGTGTTCTTCTTGGTGACCACAGTGTATTGTAATGGACAACAACTTCAGCTGAAAAAGAAAGAGATAAAAATGTAGAAACAAACAAGCCATATCTTATTGTTTTTCTTTCCACTCTATAGAACAGTTGAAAGCTGTCAGTTGTACGCTATTATATGCTAGTTCCCACAAAATTCTTTAAAATAGGAAGTGTCCAATGGATCAATTGTTGTAGAGGATGATACTGAGATTTCACTTGCAAGAAGGGTGTTAACTTCCAGCTCTAACAAGGACCCCAAAGCTGCATCCAAGACCAAACATTTTTTCCTCAAACATATTGGACTACAATTGGAGAACCCTCAAAAGGGGCTTGAGATCATGATTGTTGTGGGTGATGGATTGCAAGAAGGTGAGATGAGGAGAGAGGCTTGTGCAAATCATCAAGCTTTTTATTTGAACGGTATAGAACGTGAGAGAGAAGGTCGCAGAACAATAAAATTTCTAGATGTGCTTTAAGACAATGTGCCTGAAGGTTTGTGTCACAACATTATGTTGTGAAGAAAGGCCAAGAAGCACTATTTTCCAAGACCACACCTTAGGATAGAGAACCAGAAGATTAGAGAAGAGATGCTTCCAAAGATGTTGGGCATGAGGATAAGACTAGAAAGCATGTTTAATCATCTCTTTTTTAGCACAGAAAGGGCAAGATAAGGATGGGGAGATGAAGAAAAGGCATTTGCCAATCGGTAATTTGACGTGCGGAATTTTCCAGGTCGTTAATTGAGCTTGGGCATCAGCTTAGAGTTCCAAATACGATCACTCAGCTTGTTCCACTTAGACTAGGAGAACTTGCAATGCCATTTAAGCTTGAGGTGGGAAGATAGGCAAATGGTGGGTAAGAGTTGTTTATAGATGAGCTTAAGAGGGAAAGCATGAAAGTTTCAGTTACATGGCCATTTCCAGTCAGATAGAAAGTTGTCATGGCAAGGGGTGGACAGTAGGCTTTTAAGCTCGGAGGAGATAAGCTGATGGATTTTCAAAATCAATGGTCTATAAGCGGGAGAGAGTTGGAATTGGGAATGAATGGAATGCCATGGTTTCCAATTAAAGCTCACCAGATCCCATAAATCATAGAAGGTTTGAATGCCTTTTTTGAACAATAGTTTACCCTTAAGGGCTCTATTGGCAGCAAGTGGAAAATTGTTGAGCTGAACCAAGTGGTTCCACCAAATGGACGAAGAAGCAAAACTTAACCCATGCCTCAAAGACTGATCAAACCAAACTAATTTTTTAGAAGTAATTTGCCAAGCCTTCCAAATAGAGTTGAAGGGAGCAGAGCCATGCGTCTTGAAGTAGGGGACAAGCAAGAGCTTGTCCATCCAATTGACAGAATTCCATGTATTTCCAGCTGTAGCAATTTGGATACGATGATGAACCAAATGTTTCCAAGGGGCATCTCCATCAAGGGCTCAGATAATCCATTTTGTAGTGAGGAAAATTCCTTGAGAGAAAGGGTCCATGATTCCCAAACCTCCTTTGTCTTTCGGTTGAATGCAATGGACCCACGAAGTAGCAAGTAGCCCTTTCTTGTTTTCCCACTTAGTCCATATGAAATTCCTAATGAGCTGGGTGAGCTGATTGTAGCATGATTTGGAAGGTAGCCAGCATAAGGAAATGTAGACATGGCTAGCAAGAAGAATTTTGTTAGCAAGTTGGATCCTTCCAGCCATGGAAAGAAACCGATTAGTCTAATTAAGGAGTTTATTTTTTATTTTGGCCAAGAACCACTTCCACATATCTCTGAGAGAGACTCCAATTCCAAATGGTATCCCAAGATGTCTTGTGATGGTGCCATGTTTCACCTCCCTCCACTCATCTGGAATCCAAGGAGGGCGAGGATTGGAGCTGGTCATTATAAACTTAGTTTTGTGCATAGCCAATTTAGAACCTGAGGTAGAACAGTAAAGATTTTTAGTGATTTCATTTTCAAAAAGTATATAGGCTAATTTGTTAAACAAATGATATATAATTTGTTGTACAACCTAATTGCGTTAACATAATCAAGAGGTGTAACCATTATTAAATATCTTTAAAAATGCATTCACCATGTTGCTTTGATGTTGGCTTTATTCCTTGAATAGTGGGTGGATCGTACAGGTAAAGCCGCGTGAGAATAACAATAAGCTCCATCTCGGACGCAACCACGGCCACCTAGACGTACGCGCTGTTGATTTTTTTTATGCAGGGTGAACGTGAAAATAGAAAAATGGCGGTAAACATGACGAACGGCCAATTAGCATTCCTTTTCCAGCAGTCTTTGCCGTCGATTTGTCTTGTCAAGTCGTCTCAAGTCAATAAAATACTTTCATCAATGTCCTTCGTAAATAGCAGCTTGCTTTCAGTCGAAAAAATCTACCTTCCACGCAGTTGCCACCACAGGTGAAAGTTAAAATTGGTGTTACATTGGAGAAGAGTCTTCCTGAGTTTTGTACAACATTAAATAGTTGAGAGCAACTTCACCAATGAAGAAGCCCACCGTGTGGAAACCGTGGTGGAAACTGCGTGGAGGGGAGATATTTTTGGACTGAGAAGACGTGGAATAGGGTTTGATGACTTTTAAATGTCAATATGAATTCCGTCCTTCCACCTGTTTCCACACAGTGGGCTTTTAATCTGTGGTGGCAATTGCGTGAAGGCAAATATTTTTGGACTGAAACCAAGTGGCTATTTTCATTAAACATTGGTGGAAGTACTTTATTGACTTGGAATATAAACTCCAATTAGAAAAATTCCAAGTACCAATTCAATGTATCACATCTGTAGATTAATTTTTTTAAGATTTGTGTTTTTATGAATAGTTAAAGTCTAAGTGAAAAGTTTAAATTTTTGTTTTTTCTCATTTGTCTATATTTTAATAAATCAATGTAAATTTAATGTTTAATATTTTTTTAACAATATTCTAAAATTTCATAAATGAAAAAGACTAGTTAATCTACATATAGATTTTTGTCGATATAATGAACAAGATTATACCTAAAAACTGAAATATAATTGAATGAATAAATCCAAGTGCTTGAACATCACTTGAGACATTGGTGTAAGTACTTCATTGACTTGGAATATAAGCCCAACCTTAGAAACAAATGAGGAGACATGTAATAGTGAAATGACCTTGAAATGTTTTGCAATTGATAGGGTTTAATGAAATATTAGTGATGTAGCTATAAAATATCATGTAGAAAGATCAACTATCAATCCAACCCATCATATATGTAGATAAATCTTTAGAGATTTGTGTTTTTGACGAATAAAGATGCATTTATTTTTAATATTAGAAACATAATAATATATATTTTTTAATAAAAGGGTAGGTCGTAGAAGATATATTATTAAAGTCTATGCAAGTCAAGTGTAAATTTGTATTAATTTTCATTTGTTTGCATTTCAATAAATCAATGTAAATTGGGTGTCCAATAAATATTTTTTGATATTATGTTCAAATTTCATAAATGAAAAATAATAGTCAATTTATACATACATTTTAGTTGAGAATATAATGAAGAAGATAATATTATGATATTTATTGTAATTAAATGTAAAAATTAAAAATATAGCAAACCACTTCGAGGGGGTGACCTCCTATAATCAGATAATAACATATGAATTCAATATTTAATGATATGATCATATGGAAGAGATTTTTCTTCCTTATTTATAAGCTAAACTATGTGGGGACATACCCCTTCATCCTAATTAAGAGGTATTAGTGTATTAACTAATATTTATATTAGGGTTAAGCATGCCACACGTGCTTATCCTTATTATAATTAATAATATATAACATATGCTTAGAACTATATCATATTAAAATCATAATATTTTCTTCCCCTTTAGAAAAGCATTACCCTCAATGCTTAGCAACTCTAAAATCTTTTGTATGAATCGTTCATCATTCCATGTTGCATCTTTGATTGGAAAATTCTTTCATTTGATTGGGAATTTTTGAGGTAGCTCTATTTTACAATATGATTTTGGAAATTTCATGATTTTTTGTATGTTTTGTATGAATAACTTTTTTATAATATTAGTAGAAAATAGATGAGAGAGTCCACAAAAATATATATTCTTAATTGGTCTATCCAAAACAAGATTGCATTAATATTATTTTCCTTGGGCAACCCCATAATGAAGTCCATTAATATATCTACCAGTGTTGTATTGGAATGCATAATATTTGTAAGAGGCTTGAACTATTTATTATTTCCCTTTTATTTATTTGGAATATCCAACATTCTACCACAAATTTTTTGGATATTCACTTTAATGCCTTCCCAAAAGAATCTTTTATTTATAGGATGTGTAGTGTAGAAAAAAGTATCCCTTGCTCAATTCAGGAATAATTAATGATTGTATACGCATAAAAATGGTCATGTCTATAATCCTGGCAATTAATTAAATATTTATTATTTAATTAATTTCTTCTAAAGTCCTCTACATATGATTAAATTTAATTAATTTAATTATATTGTTCATTCATCTTATTCTTCTTTTATAATTAAATAAATTTATTTTATTTAATTATTTTCATACATCCACTTAATTAATTAAATAAATACATTCTATTTATTTAAATTAATTATCACTGTTTGAATTTAAATTAAATCTTTTGATTTAATTTAAGTTTAAATATTTCCCCTTTCTTCTATTTTAATTCTTCTTCTAATTAATTAAATGTTTCATTTAATTAATTTCATAAAAGTGATTTAATTAAATAGATCTTATTTAATTAAAAATATCTTATGATTTCTTTCTAAATTCAAAATTAGGTATTTTAACCTAATTGTGCAATCTTCTCATATCATAATTAAATATTTTATTTAATTATGAGATATTCTGCTTTTTTTCAATAAAACTGATTAAAGCTCTTTTCTCACCACAAGTTTTCTTCTGCTTTTAAAAGCTTAATTAAATATTTTATTTAATTGAGAAAAGCTGAATGTGCTCCACAAATAAATAATTGATTTTTTTTAATTATTTATCAGCTTTTAATCTTTCTTTTATTCTTATCTTCTCTTCTTTTTCCTCTTTCATAATAAAATAGAAAAATATGTTTCTAGGGTTCTTCTATCTTATCCTTCAGTTTCATCTTTCTTCAACCGTTTGATCTGTCAGGAATTATCACAATCATCAATCGAGACAGCCAATCAGAATCAGTCAGAAAGCCCTATAAATACTTGTGTGAATCTAAACATTGATAATAGGCAAATAGGCAATTAAGTAGAGTTTATGCATTTAATTCATTTAGTATTCATTTATCATAGCATCTTGCTTATTTCAAGTTTCTTAGCTAAAATCATTATCATAGCTTAATCATGCATTCATATCATAGCAAAATCTCGTTCTTTAGGAAGATAGTTTGTTGAGCCTAGCCCTTAATCTGAGAACACAAGGCTGGAATCTACAAAAACACTAAAGATAGAGGACGATAGGACGACAACAAGAACAGGATACTGAGTTTGCACATTTCTATTCCTTTTATAGTTTTGTTCTTGTTATAATGTTCTATTGGTGTGTTTGAACTAATTTTAATTCTTACACTCGATTTTCATACACACATTAAATGGTGCCCACCGTGGGGCCTATGCTCGGATTTTAGACTTCTTTCTTGTAGGTTTTCTTGCAGGTTTGCTTATAGGTTTTTTGGCATTCGGCAGCACGTTTCGGAAGATTCAGGAAATTTTTATTTGCAGGTACTTCGGCGCATCTGGGCTCTGTTTCGGCGCATCTGGTCATTTCTGCGGCGCATCTGGGAAACAGAGTGGCGCATTCGTCACTTTCGGCAGCGCATATAGACATTTAGTTAGCGCATTTAGGATTTTCTTTAGCGCATTTAAAATTGTATCAGAAAATTAAAAAAAAAATCTCTGCATTTAGAATAGCACATATAGTCTCTGTTTTCGCGCATCTGGGTAGCAGAATTGCGCATTTGGTTTCTGTTTTAGCGCATTTATGTAACAGAGTTGCGCTTCTGGTCTCTGTTTCTGCGCATTCGGGAGACAGAGCTTCACATCTGGAACTGTAACAGAGATTCTGAGTCTGACGCCTTCCGCAGACAGAATTTCTTTTATTTTATGTTGGGCTTAAAATGAATCAACCTAGGGTAGCCACCACATCTTTTATCATGCAGTTAAAACGAACCCCATGTCTGTTGTGAAGCAACATCTTCACCTAGATTAAATCACATTTGATTTTGGTGCACATAAAATGAATCTGTCTACTCTTATTGACTGTGCTTGAAGGTGGTAGGTGATTATGCTCTCACCCTGTGCAAACTAGGTGATCAGAAAACCAGACCCACTTTTCCCTGTGTAACCCTGATTTGATAATCGAAGTATCCTCTCCCCTTGCGCACTTGTGCGATCCTGGGTGCAAGAGAAACGGTTATTGACTCTAGAAATTGGGCCTGCCTTAAGGGAAAAAGTACTCACCTTAAGGGACGACTCAAACCGGCAACGGAGCTAAGGCCAAGCTACCCCCGATCGGTATATAAATGTAAATCTTAAGGGAAAACCTAAGGTTGCTTGTGCGGATGTGTCATACGGACGGAGTTGTACTCCCATAAACCCTGTTGAGCTTAACCTCTTCAGGCTGGAGTGCCACCTTAATGGTGATTAATCTCTTGCCCCATGTATGGCCACTCGAACGGGGGTCCCGAACTAAATACCATTGTTTAGAAAGCCAAAAACCTTCTATTTGCTAGTCCAGCACCGGTCGGTGTGAAGCCTTCCACACTTTCGCAGTCAATAGTAGAGGTGATCAGCTCGCCATGGGAGTTTCATGGGGGTTGGAAGCTTGGTTGGCCTGAGAAGAGAGTGCACTGTAAGGGGGAGCCCGTGCAGCCAAGCTTCTGGATTCACACGCTACTGATATGCGGTTGGGGAAACCCACGTGGAGTCTAGCGGATATTGTCCTGGCCTAACCTAGGTTGTGCTTGTCTTATTATGTGCTTGGTTACGAATCAACTTAAATCAGACTGTTTGCTGTGCTTTCCAAACATTAATTCAGATAATGGATCATCCAAAAATGAACATGACAAATTTCAGCTAAAAACTGGTCAAAACTGTCCTAGAAATAAACTGCTTTAGCACACCTAGGGGAAAACTCCAGCGCATTTAAGCTCTGTTCTAGTGCATCTGTGTTCTGTTTCAGCGCATTTAGGATTTTCTGCTGCGCATTTGTTCTCTGTTTCTGTGCATATGATATTCTCTGCAGCGCATTTGACTATTACTGTAGCGCATTTGAGAAACAGAGTAGCGCTTTTAGGTTTTTGTCACCGACCCGACTTTCTAAGATTTTACTCCCATGTTAAGAAAGTGGAAATCAACCAAGTTCACCAAGAAATCAGTTTTCAATAGGATCAAGAAGCCCAAAACAAATTTCAGTTACAAGAAGACTTTAGATCACAGAAAATTCCTGTATAAGAGTCGAGACGTCTTGCTCCATTATCGCACATTCCTCCATAGATACCAAGACTACATTAGAAGATTCACCGACGATTATGCTGTAGAACCGTTGGCTACCCAAGCTTATTATCAAAGATTAGCGTTATCTCAACGTCATAATTTGAATCAACCTCTTGAGTTTGAGAACATACCACAACCTTCAATTGAATATTCAACGCGTCCCAATCAGATCCTTCAGTGACCATATTCAAGGATTTCTTACATATGCCTATTTTTACGAGATCTCAACACAACAAAGCAGGAGAAACACCTCAAAAAGAGGGTGAACGAGGTAGTCCTCTTTTTAGTGTAAGTCGCAATCCCCTTTTCAGTAACAACAATATGGCTGACAGAGAGGAGAGTTCAATACTTAAGAGCAAAAACATGAACAAAACTCCTATAGGTAGTGATGATGAACAAGACGACGAACTTGAACTTAGAGAGGCAGAACAAAATCCCAAGTTTCTTAAAGCCCTTGAAAAGATTATACAACGTGACAAAGAGAAATACTTTCTTTTTCTAGCAGATCAAGGAGCTAAATTGCCTAAAGACTTTGATACTGAGAAATTAAAAACCACCGAGGAAGAGCCATCCCCACCTGAATATGCCTCCTTAAAAAAAGAGTTTAGAGAGATACAGAAAAAAATCAAAGAGTTAGAAGGAGGAACCACAACCAAGCAGTACACTTTGGATGACATATGTCCTTACCCTTTTGATAGAAGTCTCAACATGATTCCATTTCCTAAACACTGTGAAATCCCCAGATTTGATCGTTATAATGGAAAATCAGACCCAGTTGACCATATTAGAGACTTTCGAAACATGACATTGGAATTTGCCCATGAAGATACATATTTATTGCGATTATTTCCTCGAAGCCTTGGAGTCAACTCTATGGAATGGTTATCTAAGATTACACCTCCTATTCGAACATTTGAAGAACTGATGAATTTATTCATAAAACAATACTCCTACAACGTTCAACATCAGATCACCATGATTGATCTTTGCAAAGTTACGCAAAAACCTGGGGAATCTTTCACTACCTTTCTTCAAAGATGGAGGAGAATGTTTGCTAGGTACCCCCGTCATGTCCCTGAAAAGGAGAAAATGGTTACTTTCATCAATAGCCTCAACTCAGAAATGAGTTATCGTTTAAATCTGCATTGTCCACCTTCCTTTGAGAAACTGATTGAAGATGCCCTCACCATCGAAAGTGCTTTGGTCAAAAGAGGGACCATAAAACTTGATAGGGACAGTCCTGCCTCATCTAACCATTACAACAATCAGGACAAGTCCAAGTTTTGGACCCGCAACAAGAATGTTGTAAATGATGGAGTTGTAGATGCAAATCATGTCACGACTAAGCCATTTATCCTGAACACTCCTCGTAACAATAATTACAACCATGTCAATTCAGTCGCAAATCAAGGAAACAATCATCCCCCTCCAACGAACTACAATCAAGGGACTACCAACAACCAAAACCACTGGAACAACAACAACAACAACACTACAGGGAATACCTCAAGCACGAAACCACAACGCTTTCCATTCTTCTCCAATAGAAGAGCTTTTACTCCACTAGGACAATCCTTAGAATTGGCTTTTAAAGAGGTCATGGCAAAGAACGTCCTTATGTTACCCCCACAACGCAATTACGAACCTAATGTAAAACCTCCATCATGGAACGAAGCTTATTTTTGCGATTACCATAGGTGCAGAGGTCATCATACAAACAGCTGTCAAGGTTTGAAACACGCTATTCAAGATCTCATTGACAAGGGTATTATCACAGTAGAAGGACAACAAAAATCCAACGAAGATCACCAAGCATTTCGAAATCCTCTACCAAATTATCAAAAGGGAGAATCTTCTGACAAAACTGTGAACCAAATTGATGATAATGTAATCCGTCACCTCTATACGGACGATGAGCGAGTCAATGTCATCAAAATCAAAGAGAAAGTAGACAATGGGAAAGTAAACGTCACAACAAGAGCACAAGCTAAGGTTGTTTTGAAAGGTACCTCCTCAAAATCCAATGAGACCTCTCCTCAACACCAATACGACTTAGTTAACCAACTTCGAAAAACTCCAGCCCAAATCTCCATTTTCAAACTTCTAAAGATTTCCCCTGCACATAGGGAGATTTTGGATAAAACCCTCGTTGAAATGACTGTATCTACGGATTTGGATGTGAATCGATTTCAAACCATGGTAGGACATTTGTCCTCTCCCACATGCCTTTCATTCTCAGACAAAGATGATGTTTCCCTAACTCATCCCCACAATTCATCATTATACTTAGAGGTCATGATCCACAAATTCCATGTCAAACGTGTTCTAATAGATGGAGGGGCTGGTCTAAACATATGTACTTTGAAGGTGATTCAAGCATTAGGATTTGCCGAAGATTCCATTGATCCTAGAAGGAAGATTACCATTAAAGCCTATGATGATGAGGAGAGAATGTCTAAAGGTCTAATCATGCTACCAATCAGAGTGGGACCTGTTATCAAAAATACCTTTTGCCAAGTTTTAGAGCGAGATCTTGCATACAATATCTTGTTGGGTCGTCCTTGGATCCATGAGATGCAAGCTGTTCCGTCCACTTACCACCAATGTCTTAAGTTTCCATATGATGGATAGGAAATTACTATACCAGCTGATAACTCAAACGCCCAAACTTGTGCCAATGTCAAAGCTCATCAAGATACTTTGGTTCCGAATAATCGAGAAGCACTTGCTGATACTTCTTCTCAACATGCTACACACATCAGTCAGTTAACTAAAAGTTTTGACAAGAAACTACAGTTCAAGGAAAGTGGAGTTGGGGAATATTCCCTTTGTCTTGCTAATCTACCTATGTCTCCTCGATCACATGGGAAACCTTCTATTACACCACAACAGATATCAGCAGCATCAACATCAGCACAGATACAAACAGAGCCCACTACCAAGTTCAATGGACAATTTATCAAAGAAAAATTTCCCATGGGAGATCCTGAGGACACAGCAATTCTAGATTGGCTCTATAAAGATGAAGAGGACACAATTCTAAACGTCACCTTACCAACAGAACAATATGGGAAAGGATATTCTATCATGCAAAAGATGGGATATGATAATGGTCCTCTTGGAAAGAGAAAAGAAGGCGTAGTTGAGCCTATCCATCTTCCAGGACTTGCGGCATATGATAAAACTGGAATAGGCTATGAAGCTACCCAATCTAAACAATCCCAAGGTAATGTTTGTACACTGCAAAAAGGTTCCGATAAGAATGAAACATGTTTGGTATCAGTCCTGAATTACATTGAAAATAACTCTGACACAGATTCTGCTGAATATGAATGGGATACCATCCATGATAACAAATTTTGGAGAGACAAAGAGGTAGATGTCATACAAAAATATACACCCGCTTTGATCAAAGGAGAAGGTTCAGGATCCCAACCACAAGAATCTGAACCACAAAGTAACTATGAGTCTAGTGATACTGAGTCAGATTTTAACGAACAAGATTATCAGGAGAATAGTCCCATCATTGACCTATCTCATACCACGGATCCTACCGATAACTCTGTCTTGACCCTAACCATCACCAATTTTACACAACCAGACGACGTCCTACCATTAATTCATCCTGATCTCATTGACTGGGATCTTACCGAACCTATGGATATACCTATTTTTCCAAACGATGAAGCTATCATAAACTTCCTTTCCGCTGAAGATGTAAATAATTGTTCCACTAGCAATTTTCGGTATAAAGTCTGTAATCAGGAGAGTGTCAAGTCTCCTAGCTGCAAAAATGAAAATAAGGATAAACGGTCTAGTGGTGAAAACCAGAATCTGGCAGTACTAGATCAAGCAAAAGACAAAATAAAGAGCGTATCAGAGGGTGAAAACCTTTTTGAGGCACCATCTGATGGGACTCTTGACACTCTCCCAGAGCATTATCATGAGCGATCATCCATCTTGACTGAGCCTACAAAGGAAATCAACATTGCAACTGCAGATAATCCAAGGATCCTACAGATAGCTGAATCTATGACAGCTAAAGAAATCCCAGAGTTCATGAATTTTCTCAAGAAAAATCAAGTCAATTTTGCATGGTCATATGCAGATATGCCCGGCCTTGATCCTGATCTTATTATGCATCATTTATCTATCAAATCAGGAGCCAAACCAGTAAAACAAAAACTCAGAAAGATGAATCCTCATATTGCACTATTGGTTAAAGAAGAACTCAAGAAGCTCCTCGATGCAGGTTTTATAAGATCAATTGACTATGCCGAATGGATTTCCAATATTGTACCAGTAGCAAAACCAGACAAACGTGTAAGAGTATGCACTGATTTCAGAGATCTTAACAAAGCTTGCCCAAAGGATGACTTTCCGCTTCCAAGTATCGACACTATAGTTGATCTAACAGCAGGCCATGCCATGTACTCATTAATGGATGGTTTCTCGGGTTATAACCAAATCAAGATTGCACCAGAAGACCAAGAGAAAACAGCTTTCACTTGTCCGTGGGGGACATATTGTTGGAATGTCATGCCTTTCGGCTTGAAAAATGCTGGAGCTACTTATCAAAGAGCTATGACTACGATCTTTCACGACATGATGCACACATTCATGGAAGATTATGTAGATGACATATTGGAAAAATCACACACCAGAGAAGGACACTTGGAGATACTATCTAAAATATTCACTAGATTGGAGAAATTCAAAGTTCGCTTAAACCCTAAGAAATGTGTTTTTGGGGTCACATCTGGAAAACTGTTAGGATATATTGTTTCAGAAAAGGGAATTGAAGTAGATCCTGCTAAAGTTCGTGCAATCATGGAGATGCCTCCCCCAAAGAACATTAGTCAGTTGAGATCCTTACAAGGGCGACTCCAGTCTATCCGCAGATTCATTGCACAATTGGCTGACAAAAGTCTACCATTCACATATCTCCTACATAAGAATGTTCCTTTTAGATGGGATGATAAATGTGAAATGGCATTTCAACAAATCAAGCAATACCTGATGAATCCACCAGTTCTTGTACCACCGACTCCAGACAAACCATTGATTCTGTATATTGCTGCAACCGAGACGTCTTTGGGAGCATTATTAGCACAAGAAGACCATGAAGGGAAAGAACGGGCAATTTACTACATCAGCAGAACATTGACAAGACATGAGCTTAGTTACACTTTCATTGAGAAGGCTTGTTTGGCAGTCATCTTCGCTTCCCAGAAATTCCGACATTACATGCTAGCTCATACAATTAAGCTTGTTTCCAAAATTGATCCACTCAAGTATCTGCTAAGTAAAGCATCACTAACAGGAAGGTTAGCAAAATGGATCATGATTTTGAGTGAGTTCGACATCCACTATGTTGATCGCAAAGCAATCAAAGGACAAGTTATCGCGGATCAACTAGCAGACGCTCCTCTCCAAACAGAGCACCCTTTACACATTGAATTTCCAGATGCCGATGTCTTCACAGCAGACTTTAAGCAGCCATGGTCCTTATACTTTGATGGTTCTTTTACCCAACATGGCTCGGGGGCAGGCATCCTTTTCGTTACCCCTCAAGGGCATACCATTCCTAGGTCCTATAGGCTAATGTTTCCATGCACCAATAACATAGCCGAATATGAAGCACTGATCACTGGACTGAAAACAACATTGGAATGGAGGATTACCGAGCTACAAGTCTATGGTGACTCACAATTAGTCATTAATCAAATCAATGATGATTATCAGACTAAAGATGACAAGTTGTTACCATATAAGAAGATGATTGATGACTTCAAGAAGTATTTTGTGGACATTCAGTTCACACAAATTCTGAGGATTGACAACAAAGCAGCCGATGCTATGGCTACGATCGCCTCATTGATACAACTCCTAGACAAACAGACTCGCTATGAATTTCTGGTGGAACAATTATTTACACCTGCCTATGACACACCTGAAAGCCAAATTATCTGCCACCTAGTAGGATCCGATTCACCCTGGTATGGCAAGATTTATGCATACCTAAAAGATGATATATTACCACCTGACTTGTCCCGCAACCAAAAACGTAACTTTATCCGACAATCCTCTCGATATACCCTTATCGCTGATACCCTTTATCGCCGTGGTCTTGATGGTACTTTACTTCGATGTCTTGAACGTGACGAATCTGACAAAGCTTTACAGGAAGTTCATGGGGGCATTTGTGGTACTCATTCGAGTGGACTAACCTTATCCAAAAAATTGATTAGAATGGGTTACTACTGGCCTACAATGGAAAGGGAATCATTTACCTTTGCTAAAACATGCTCACAATGTCAGATTCATGGGAATCTTATTCATGCTCCTGCACAAGAACTTCATTCGTTTACACCCACCTGGCCGTTCTCTCAATGGGGGTTAGATCTAGTGGGCAAAATTCATCCTTCTTCTTCAAATGGGCATAAGTTCATCATCACAGCAATGAAATATTTCACTAAGTGGATTGAGGCAGTACCTCTTTCTAAAGTCACTGGAAAACAGATCTCATCCTTCATTCTCAATTACATTATTTGTCGATATGGTATTCCTAATGCCATTATTACAGATAATGGTCGACCATTCAAAAATCAGGATGTTGATGAACTTTGTGAAAGATTCCATATTCAGCACAGATATTCCATGCCTTACTATCCTCAAGGTAATGGCCAAGCAGAGGCCTCAAACAAAACCATACTAAAGATTTTGAAGAAGATTGTCAATGATTCAGGGAAGAATTGGCATGTTCAACTCAATCCCGCCTTGTGGGCTTACAGAACTAGTATCCGAATGCCAACAGGAGCAACACCTTTTGCCCTCGTCTATGGAGCAGAAGCCATACTACCTTTAGAGGTGGAAATACCTTCCTTAAGAGTATCACTGAAAGGTCTCATAACAGATGAGGATTACAGAGTTTCCCGACTCCAAGAGTTAGAACTTTTAGATGAAAGAGGCAGGAAGCGTGGAGACCACTTAAAACATATCAGAGATGATGGCTACATGAGTTATAATCCCGCAAGGAGTCCGACATTACCTTTGGTGGGTGATCTAGTTCTGAGAAAGAAGAACGCATAATCTGACAAGACAAAAGAAAAGAAAGAAGTTTGAACCAAATTGGTTTAGGCCACTTATGGCCAGTTGTGCGGGTCCTAGGATCGAGAACGCCCACAAGTTATCAACGCCGAGGAAGGAGACCTATTGGTTAGAATACATCATGATTATACATCTTAAAGTATTATCTTTAAGTGAGAAAAAGTCTGAAGAAGCACAAAAACGGAAAAGTCGAAGAAATACAAAAGCATTGAGAAAAAGAGATCACGAAGAAATACAAAAGCGACCAAAAAGTCACGAAGAAATACAAAAACAGCAGAAAAAGTCCTGAAACAAATCCAAAAAAATCAAAACATCACACAATACAAAAAAAAAATCAAAAGAGAATGTCATAGGGTGAAAACCTGGCAAACAGGCAGTCTATTGACAACAAAATACAAAAAAAAAATCAAAAGAGAATGTCATAGGGTGAAAACCTGGCAAACAGGCAGTCTATTGACAGAAAAATCTAAAAAAAATCAAAAAGAAATCAAAAAAAATGCAATAAATACAGATAGTGAAAATCTGGCAAACAGACGCTATCTGTACCTCTCCATCTATTAGTTCCTGTTTTGCACTTTACCTTTTCAAAAGCTTTCCTTTTTCTGCATCTCTTTTTCCGCATCTTGAGGTCATTAATCGCACCACCCTGCCGTCATTTGCCTAGAGAGTTAAAACGTCTTACCATGGCTTGATCGTTTGTACATATTCCTTTCCGCAAGTTGTGTCAATCAACAAGGCAAAAACCCAACTGGGGGCACTTAACTTTCAGAGCATACTAAAACAGCTAGACCATGACATCGCAATACGAGCATGCCAACAAAACAACAAACTCCTTTGTCAATGTTATCCGCTCATGACACATTTTTCAGCAAGCTATCATGTCACTTGTCTATTGGATGATCCAAATAATCTGAATAATGTAGGCATTAACAGTATTACATGTTTGATTAAAAGTTGTTTGATTTTCGATATCATTACTCGGGAGCATACTCAATGATGTACTGCACTAGAGTAGCAAGGAACAAGAATGATTTTTCTTTGTCTGCTGTCTTGAGGTTAACAGCCCAATCTGATGCAAATATGTCAAAGGACATGACGCTCAAAGCAAATATCATTGATGACAGTTCCACATTTGCATCAGAACGGTGGTTAATCTTTGTCTGTTTATGCAAGAAATGCTCAGGTCATCTCGGTTCAATTATACCTCGATGCTTGTGTTCGCTTGCTATATCAAAATCCATGAAAGTTGTACTCTGGTCATCATTGGCGCTGATTTCCCCTCTGATGCTTGTACATACTTCCAACATTTTAAATGTTCTATGATGATTCAAGAAGGCTTATAACAGGCTCAACAAACTAGTTAGTTTCATATAGTTGCATGTTCATTAGCTCATTGTATATATCTGCATATTGGATTCATATTCATATTTTGAAGGGCTGAATGAGGGTTTTCAAACGGTTGTTATTAAGTTTTGACCTTTTCGTGGAGGACATTTGGACATTTAATTCATTTCATTTCATATCATTTCATCATTCCATTTATCATTTATCCTTTCATTATCATTTGTCATTCATTATTCATTTTTACCATTTCATATCTAAACCATTAATGTTTCATTATCCATTATCATTCATTTTTCATTTCATTTTATCATTTATCATTCATCTTTTCATTCATTATCATTCATTTATCATTTCATCATCTTATCATTTATCATTTCATCATTCATCTATTATTTATCATTCATTTATTATCATCTACCGTTGCATTTCCATACACATTCAATAATTTGATATCATGTTATCATTTTACCATATTACCATTCATACCACATTCATCTTCTGCAAAATCACGATGCATTTCATACATGGAAAATTCAAAAAGAAATTACCATCTCACATATATACATCATCACAAAATCATTGCATACACATCATAATCGATAGATCATCCTGCATCATAGGGATTAGTCCACACATGTAATAAAAGCATATCAAAATCCATCTCATAACATACATGCATAAATGTCATATCCATATCATATCATAAATGCATGAACATAAACATCATCAGAAATACCGCCACTACATATCATCACTCATCAAAATAATACAAATGTCCAAATATCCAATGAAACTCATAAAAGGTCAATACATCATACATGATCAAAACTCAGTATACATAATGAATCAAGCCCCAAAAATGGCTAACTAGTCGATGCCCCTGACGGAGCTGGTCCAGAAGGAGGTGGTCTGCCGCTGGTCCCTACATCAGGATCCTGTCGAGGCCCGGTAACCTCTCTGCCGTGTGTCGATGTCCGGGATCGGGTCCTCGTCCGGCTGTGTGGCCTGGGATAGGGCTCTCGCCGCTCAGGAGGGCATAGCTCCTCATATCGAACTCTGTAGTACTCTGCCTCTCTGGCTGCCTCAAATCCCTCTGCAATGGCCTCCCGTAGGGATGTACTCTCCACAGTACCCATCAATCTCTGCGCTACACCCTCGATCTGTGCCAGATCTAAGGCATCCCCTCTCCATTACTAAGCGTGCCACTGAGGATCCCCGGGAACATCGAACATGCGTGCGGACTGATGCACGGTACGATACTGACACGTGCACATTGCCAGTACGTGCACCGCCAGCCCGACTCTAAAGGCGTGCACCTTTACCCACGAAGGTCTGCGCGATGCAGCGCGTCTATGCGTACTTTCTTTGGACGGGGATGTCACCGATCCGCGGTCGTGGCTGGCCTGGGATCTGGACCATAGAGATCTGGCCTCTCAGAGACTATCTAATATCGTTGTCTCACGCCCATCCAGATCTCTCCATCATCTCAGATCATCACGGTACGCTCTCCTCCTCTCGACTCCGCTCTCTTACGGCTCTCCTCTCCCTCCTCCCTCTCCACCCACCAGCCTCCTCCCCTCCGCCATGCTTGCTCTCCACTGGCACCTCCGTTATCCCATGCAGGCGTGGGTTGCTCGATAAACCGTTACCTCATCGGCACTATAAATGCGATGAAAGGTCGTATGAAATGCAGACATAGTCATCATCATCCGCATCCGGTATGGTCGGCCTATCAGCCCGCCTCGGTACGTAAAGTGTGCTACTGTGTAGGGCGCACGGTAGAGATGCGCGTAAGTCCCATCTGGCATGTCCCCACTTAGCGCTATGAAACAGCATACAGGGCATCCACGTGAAACAAAGCGTACCGGTAGTGCGAAAACCTCTCAATAATAAAGGGCGTCCACCCTATCAGGTATCGCGGTCTGCACACAAACGACATCTCTAACTGATCCGTCTCCCATGCCTCACAGTCTGTGTACGGCCTCCATATCACGACATCTACATCATCAAGCACTCGCCGACAGTACTCTACCTTGCCCAGCCTCTGCTGGACAACTGCACCAGAATACGCATATACGTACGGCCTCCCTGCTAGTCTCGCCCTGGTACACAGTGGTCTGGTGACAACAATGTGCTCCCATGCCCAGATCTGTAATAATGTAACTCCACTCGCCAGGCTGGTGGATCCTCTGTATACAATCCGATGAAGGTCATGATACATATCACTAGATGCAGCTCCCCAGGGAAAATCTCTATGGTGGTGAAGTCATCCCTTAACATCTCCACCATCCCAGGCAATCCCTTGGGCCAGATGGTCAGGTCCAAGAAACCTCAACAAAGGCTGTAATCTCTGCTACTAGGTGGACTCTTGAAAGTCATCCCGATCTATCCGGTACCCATAGATGCAGGGATGCTTTTGCTATCCCATTTGTAAGACTCATCCCCATGAGCCTCCTTGTGGTGCATAAACCACAAGGGCTCCAACTCACCGGGATCCCAAATCCGGGGTACCCGTCCTCCCGGTGTCACCTCATCTGCGTCGGCCGGGTGGAAGGTGTTATGCTGGGAATGCCATCTCGGCCAAAGGCGATCCATGACCCTGTTGGCCCGAATGCCTCGCGGCATGGTCAACAGTGACCCCAATCCACAATCTGAAATCACCTGTAACTCGACCGGTGTCAGCTCGCCTATCCGCTCCCAGCACAAGGGAAACCACTCTCTGATCTGGAGGCTTTTGAAAGCCTCCTATTTGGTCCAAACAACATCACAAACATCAACATATCAATGATCTATATCAAATGCTACATCAATCTATCAACAGGTCTAATCAATCTACTCTACCATCATTTACTATTTGTTTTTCTTTTCAAGAACGCAAATTAATTAGCACATATTCTTTTCTGTTTGTATTTCAATCATGAATGCAAATTTAAATCTCTATTTTGCCATTTGTTTTCTATCGCAGAAAGCAAAAATCTACTCTTTGTTTTTCAATCGCGAGAAGCAAAGTTATCAAATCAGTCAATCTCTCATCTACTATTTGTTTTCTATCGCAGAAAGCAAAAATCTACTCTTTGTTTTTCAATCGCGAGAAGCAAAGTTATCAAAATTCAAATCAGTCAATCTCTCATCTACTATTTGTTTTCTATCGCAGAAAGCAAAATCTACTCTTTGTTTTTCAATCGCGAGAAGCAAAGTTATCAAAATTCAAATCAGTCAATCTCACATCTACTATTTGTTTTCTATCGCAGAAAGCAAAATCTACTCTTTGATTTTCAATCACGGAAATCAAAGTTATCAGTTCTCTATTCGATTTTCTATCCTATCAACATGATGATCCGACAATTTATCTATCTATTGACTAAAGAAGCAATTTTCATCATTCTTTTTCAGCAAATGGCCATTCTGGGAAAAATTTCCTAAATGCGCAACTCTGTTGCTCATATGCGCTAAAAACCCATATGCGCCATAGTTTTTGTCAAAAGCGCAACACTGTTTCCTAAATGCGCTAAAACTTCAAATGCGCAACTCTGTACCTCGTATGCGCTATTCTATCTATCAAATGCGCAACTCTAGCATTTTTTGACCAAATCCTAAAAGCGTCGTTCTGTGCCCTAGATGCGCTAAATCTCTGACCTAGCCTGCTTTGACCTATATGCGCAACTTTATCTGTCGGGTGCGCTAAAAGATCAGTTTTTGACATGTGCCTAAATGCGCTACGGAAAACCCTAGATGCGCTAAACTATTTGTCGAATGCGCTAAAACTCTACCTATATGCGCTAAAACGTTCCAAAAAATTGCAGTCCGACTGGAAATCAATCCATAATCGATCACAAATGCAAAATTTAACAACTTAGAGGTTTCAAATCACTCACCGGTGGTCCATACGCTGCTGGTCTCTGATACCGTCGCGCTCGCTCGAACCTATGTCTGTGCAAAGGGATCACCATTTCGCCAAGTCACTGTCAGAGCTCAAAATTCACTGTAGCTGCAGGGTGAAAATGACACCTCATTTTACCCCTTTTACCTTATAAGGGTCTTTTCAGGATGGGTAGTGGTGGCATTTTTTCCATTTTTCATCCTCTTTTTCACTGGGGCATCAACCACATTATCTATCAGGAGCTAAATCACTGTTCCTCATCAATTTCTTTTTCCGTGATTTATCTCCCGAGGGGGCATCATCGACATCAAAAATCGGAAACATATCAGGGGCAAAATTTTTTATTTTCTTTGAAGTAATATGTTTCACACATCACTTCAAAGAGGGGCAAAATGTATACGCATAAAAATGGTCATGTCTATAATCCTGGCAATTAATTAAATATTTATTATTTAATTAATTTCTTCTAAAGTCCTCTACATATGATTAAATTTAATTAATTTAATTATATTGTTCATTCATCTTATTCTTCTTTTATAATTAAATAAATTTACTTTATTTAATTATTTTCATACGTCCACTTAATTAATTAAATAAATACATTCTATTTATTTAAATTAATTATCACTGTTTGAATTTAAATTAAATCTTTTGATTTAATTTAAGTTTAAATATTTCCCCTTTCTTCTATTTTAATTCTTCTTCTAATTAATTAAATGTTTCATTTAATTAATTTCATAAAAGTGATTTAATTAAATAGATCTTATTTAATTAAAAATATCTTATGATTTCTTTCTAAATTCAAAATTAGGTATTTTAACCTAATTGTGCAATCTTCTCATATCATAATTAAATATTTTATTTAATTATGAGATATTCTGCTTTTTTTCAATAAAACTGATTAAAGCTCTTTTCTCACCACAAGTTTTCTTCTGCTTTTAAAAGCTTAATTAAATATTTTATTTAATTGAGAAAAGCTGAATGTGCTCCACAAATAAATAATTGATTTTTTTAATTAATTATTTATCAGCTTTTAATCTTTCTTTTATTCTTATCTTCTCTTCTTTTTCCTCTTTCATAATAAAATAGAAAAATCTGTTTCTAGGGTTCTTCTATCTTATCCTTCAGTTTCATCTTTCTTCAACCGTTTGATCTGTCAGGAATTATCACAATCGTCAATCGAGACAGCCAATCAGAATCAGTCAGAAAGCCCTATAAATACTTGTGTGAATCCAAACATTGATAATAGGCAAATAGGCAATTAAGTAGAGTTTATGCATTTAATTCATTTAGTATTCATTTATCATAGCATCTTGCTTATTTCAAGTTTCTTAGCTAAAATCATTATCATAGCTTAATCATGCATTCATATCATAGCAAAATCTCGTTCTTTAGGAAGATAGTTTGTTGAGCCTAGCCCTTAATCTGAGAACACAAGGCTGGAATCTACAAAAACACTAAAGATAGAGGACGATAGGACGACAACAGGAACATGATACTGAGTTTGCACATTTCTACTCCTTTTATAGTTTTGTTCTTGTTATAATGTTCTATTGGTGTGTTTGAACTGATTTTAATTCTTACACTCGATTTTCATACACACAATGATAAATTGGACTTGATATCACCTTGATATAGTGTTGTGAGGTTTTTTACACATCCACATCACGTCTTGGACCCTTTTTAAGCTAATTAACTTAACTATGCCATAATTTAATGTTGTAAAATGTCTTTATTTACACTTTCACATTAATTTTAGGAGGCTTGTAAACTAAGGTGGACCTAATCTAGTATTGTAATGTGTTTTACACATTCACAAGGGATTTAGGGCCCTTCTAAGCAAAATAGACCCAATTTTTCCTTAATTTAGTGTTGTAAAGTATATTTATTTACACTTTCACATTGGATTTTGGGCCCTATTGCATGTATAGCCTTTATATCATCATTAATAGGCCCCTATGACCCTATATTGTGCATCTTGAGGCATATTTTGATTAAAAAAACTGATACGATCAACATATAAGCTTAATTTCTTCCCTCCCCAACATCCTAGCTGGAAAAATAGCCCCTATGGGACCCATTCACCACTTTGGGAAAATGAGTCCCATCCAGGTGGGAATCATTCACCCAGGATGGAAAATGAGTCCCATTTGAGCTATTTTTGAGGTTCAAGTAGGAAAAACTAGGTTTTAAGTTTAAATTTCTTCCATGTTAGCCTTGGGGATCAAATTAATGTTCATTCGAGTGGATTTCCTATAAAAGAAAGCTTGCAAATCCTCATTTCATAATAAGAAACATCAAGCATTCATGTTATCAATTCAAGCATTCAAGAGTTAAGCACTCCAAGTTTTCATAAGGTCATCAAGATAGCTTTCAAGATCAATTCTTAGACATTCAAGAGCAAGATATTTCATCGTTGCAACAATTCAAGATCCATCATCATGGAAAGGTTCTAATTACATTATTTCATGTATACATGCTTCATTATCTTATTGCATCATTTGGTTTAATTACCTAAAAGGGGTTTGACCAAGGCAAACCCCTATTCCCCAACAATCAACACTTTTACTCTCTCTGTCTCTGTCTCTGTCTCTGTCTCTCTCTCTTTATGTGATTGTAGATTTAATTGTTTTGAAGACTTGAAGATCATTGAGTATTAGGTTGCAAGCTTGTTAGAGTTTTCCCCTTATTTTCAAGGTCATAACATTCACTAAAAGGTCACCTATAGCCTTGAAATCATGGTTTCAGACTTGAGAACCTGGAGGAGTAGATTGAGCAGACTAAGAGGTGTAGATCAGAACTTTGAAATTCCAGAAAATTCAAACTGGACTCATTCTCCACTTGTGGCGAATGAGTCCCACTATAGGTTTTTTTCAATGATCTTTGTAGATTTGGATACCCTTTTTCTTGAAACCCGCTTTTGTGCAGAAATCCAAAACTAGGATTGATTCACCTAGAATGGAGAATGAGTCCCACTAGGTCAAAATTTTAGGTTTTCCATAATTTCAGAGATGTTTCCAGTCATCATCAAATTTCTAGGTGCACACCATTTATTTCATTGCTTTTCTATTATGTTTTTCTTACCTTTCTAAGGCATTTCCTAGGTCATTGCATCGAATTAGGGTTTTACATTTCATTATCTTTTCCAAGTTCCAACTTGGTGATGAACTCCTCATTGGATAATTTTCAATCCCTAGAACAACCCTCTTGCAAGATTTTTTTCTCCTTTGCAAAGAAATCTCAAGGGTTTGTTCTTGAGTGAAATTTTGTGAAAGTTGCCCCTTTCTAGGCTCCAAATCAAGGGTGGAGGAAGAAAGACAAATTTTCACCTTTCATTTTGCTGAACCTTCATTTAGAATACCTTCTTTTGATTTGGAGTGCATTATCTTGTTTGCATTAACTTTGCATTAGGATTTGCATTCTAGGGTTTCAAAATTTGCATTAGTGAAAGCTCATATAACTTGCATTTTTGCATCTAATTTCATTGAAAATCATTCAAAATCCGCATTTGCATCTCAAATCTAGATCATATAGTATAGAAAACATAAAAATCAATTATTATTATTATTTTTTTTTGAAAAAAGTCATCACTAGGACTCATTCACCACCTTGGGAAAATCACTCCCTTTGCATATTTTGAACTCTATTTTACAGAGTTAAATTTCCTATTTTTAAGTTTTTGTTTATTGTTATTGCATTTCTATTTCAGTTTCCCTGCTTTGTGTTACAATGAAATCATTAGAAGTAGCATAATTTACATTCATTGCAATTGTGGATAGAATTAGATTTTTGCACTTTTCATTTTTAAGATTAGTTCATAGTTCACTTAGATCAGATTACATTCAACATTCATTAGAAAAAAAAAACAAAAAACAAAAAAAATCAAAAGAAACAAATAAAAAATGGTTAACCTTAGAGAAAGCATATCATTCAAAGTTCCCTTTAGTAGTAATGACTTTGACATGCTAGATGAAGCCCTTGATGACTTCAGCTCGTATAGGTCATCCACTAAAGCTTTGAAACAAGAGGATGCAAGCATTGACAATCATGATAATCATAATTGTTCTTTTCATGTTATATCTCCCATTGGTGATGAAGGTATCTTGGTGAAAGAAGATACAATAATTGAAGATCATGAAAGTCTTGTTTTTCTTTGTCCCCCTTAGAAAGACATTATGGCACGCGAAGATGATATCATGGCCACTACTTTAGCTAGACCCCATTCATCTCCCAACACCTCCCCTACTTGTGAGAATGCTTTAGTGAAAAAGATACAATCATGAACAATCATAAAAAATGCATTTGTGAGGAGGATATGTTGGTATCAAGAGATCCAATGATTGAGAGTTATACCATTATTTCTATCATTCCTAGTGTTCCTAACATTTGGAAGGGTCTATTTGAACATGAGGATCCAATAATTGGCACACATGAAAATCATTGTTTTCCTTCCCTTGATGTCTCCCCTATTTGTGATGAAGCTACTTTACAACATCTAACCATGAAAAGTGATGAACCTCTTCTTTGTAACTTTCCTAAAAGATCTCCTACTAGGGTAGATATTACGGCACAAGAGAATGAGACCTTAGAGAAAAATGATGAAATTATGGAAAACAAACAGATTTCCCCCTCTCCTAATATCTCTCCTATGGGTGAAGAAGATCTTATGGTGTTACAAGATCCAATCGATGAGAATCATGAGTAAAACATTAATGAACAAGAAAATCCCATCACTGACACACAAAAAGATCTAACCATAGATTACCTCCTTAATTGTGATGAAGTTATTTTAGAAGATCCAACCTTTGAATATCATGAACATCTTTTTTTTTTCTCTCCTAAAAACTCTCCTGCTAGGGAAGGTACCATGGTGCAAGCAAACAACAACATTGACAAACTTATTTCAAACAATAGTAATATGACTTCCTTAGATGAATATGATGAAGTGAAATTAGACTCCTCTTCACTAAGAGATTATGAAACTATGAATAAGGCTTTTGACATTATGCACATTACACAACCCTTCACACAAACCATAGAAAAACAAAAGCAAATTGAAGAAGCCACATTTGAAGTTATTGGAAGATGCTTCGGAAACCTTTGATTTCATACCTATATTCATGGGAGAATACAAGATCATAAAAAAAGAGTCTAAAAATTGAAAAGAGAAAATAGTAACAGCAATACAAAATCTGAAAACATTCACTTCCACCACTTTAGAAGAAATGACAACATACATGACAAACTTTTATGAGGTTGAACAACCACTGAATCCAAAAGAAGTGAAAAAGATTTTATGGAAGAGGTTTTGAACTTATGAAGCAACTTGGGGAAGGATGTGATGTTATAGAAAAAGGTATCAATGTCCCTATAAAGCCTAAAACACAAGGAATGACTAATGATCTTAGTTATTATCCCTCAAAAAAAAAGCCTTCATTCAATGTCAACAATATCACAAAAAATTCTTCCAAGACAACTTTAACTTTGATGCATCCAAAACTAATATATATCTCATTAAATATGTATAAAGTTGAAACCTTATTTAATCATCATCATAAATAACATTATTTGCTACTCCTTACCATGCAATAGTTGTAGGATCTGAGCATACTCACTATTGCATGTTTTACACTCATTGCAAGTTATTCCCTTTTTGCAAGGAGCAACATATCATCATCCATTCTGGGCTCACCCTTGTCCTACACTAAGTGGGGGTGAGGGGTTAGGTAGCCTTATCCTTGTATGTCACTATTCATTATCTCTTTTGGCTAGTTGACCACCTTTCATGTATATATAAGAGAAAGCTTGGGATGTGGATGACATGCCTTAAGTTTCCTCGCATGTGACATACTTATCCATGATGTAGTCTGATTTGGAAACATATGACTTGGCATAGGGATTTCTAGGTTGGATCCCATGTCTTCTTTCATGTTAGCATTTATCATTGGCTACTTTAAAGCAATTTCTCATAGTGATGGTGTAGGAACTGCTTTAAAGTGGGGGAATGTACATCGATGACATCTTTTGGAAAAATTTCATGGCATGATTTTTCTTTCTTCTTGTGATGTGTCCTCTTCTTGGTGGTTTCATTGGGTTTGATTTTGTCCAAGAGTGTATGATCTACTGACATGGAATGATGTGAATGAGGCATCCCATGGGCGACAATTTGACTCTTTTGACTTGTCCTCTCTTGGAGACATTAGGCACAATGCTCCCTAAGAAGGAGACCATTACATGAACAAAGAAAAATCCCCTTTAACAATTTTTTTAACAAAAGCATTTTCATTGTGGTGCCTTATCAAAGTTATTAGGAGGATAACTTTGGTATGGTTAGTATGATGGGAATCCGACACACTAGCATGAATTTCTCACTAAACCACTTCATTGGCATAACTCACCCTGTGGATGACCTAAAGTTTCGTGGCCCCAAAGTGAGCGTATTTTTTAAGCTGGGTTCATCTATCTTATTATTTTCTTTCTTTTTTGTATCTTTGGCATTGCATGTTTGCGTTTCTTTTTTATTGCAAATCAAATGTCTTGTGCATGTCCTTTTGTGCTTATGTTGGTTTGACTTAGGATCTTAGATTCTAGGGGCTTGACCACTTCCTTGATCTTTGTTATCCTAGACCACCCACATCAGTGTAGTCGGACCCCTCTTGAATGTCTACTCTAGTGTGAGTTTGAAGCAAGTTCATCCTCCCACTAAAGTGGGGGCTAAATGTAGTGTAGAAAAAAGTATCCCTTGCTTAATTCAGGAATAATTAATATAAATTGGACTTGAAGTCACCTTGATCTAGTGTTGTGAGGTTTTTTACACATCCACATTAGGTCTTTGGCCCTTTTTAAGCTAATTAACTTAACTTTGCCTTAATTTAGTGTTGTAAAATGTATTTATTTACACTTTCACATTAAATTTAGGAGGCTTGTAAACTAAAGTGTACCTAATCTAGTGTTGTAATGTGTTTTACACATTCACATGGGATTTAGGGCCCTTCTAAGCTAAACAGACCCAAATTTTCCTTGATTTAGTGTTGTAAAGTATATTTATTTACACTTTCACATTTTATTTTGGGCCTTATTGCATTTATGTCCTCTATATCATCATTAATAGGCCCCTATGACCCTATATTATGCATCCCAAGGCATATTTTGATAAAAAACGGAACAAGATCAACATATAAGCTTAATTTCTTCACTCCCCGACATCCTAGCTGGAAAAATAGCCCCTATGGGACCCATTCACCACTTTGGGTGAATGAGTCCCATCTAGGTGGGAATATTTCAGTCAAGATGGTGAATGAGTCCCATTTGAGCTATTTTTGAGGTTTGAGCAGGAAAAACTAGGTTTTAAGTTTAAGTTTCTTCCATGTTGGTCTTGGGGATCAAATTAATGGTCATTTGAGTGGATTTCCTATATAAGCAAGCTTTCAAATCCTCATTTCATAATAAGAAACATCAAGAATTCATCTTATCAATTCAAGCATTCAATATTTAAGCACTCCAAGTCTTCAAAAGGTAATTAACATAACTTTCAAGATCAATTCTAAGGCATTCAATTGCAATATTTTTCATCAATTGTTGCAACAATTCAAGATCCATCATCATGGAATGGTTCTAATTGCATTATTTCATGTTCATGCTTCATTATCTTATTGCATCATTTGGTTTAATTACTTGAAAGGGGTTTTCCCAAGGCAAACTCCTATTCCCTAACAATCAACACTTTTTCTCTCTTTGTGTGATTGCAGATTTAGGTGTTTTGAAGACTTGAAGATCATTGAGGATTGGATTGCAAGATTTTTGGATTTTTCCCCTTATTTGCAAGGTCATAATATTCACTAAAAGGTCGCCTACAACTTGAAATTGGGGTTTCATATCCAGGAACTTGGTGGAGTGGATTGAGCAGACCAAGAGCTGTAGATCATAACTTTGAAGTTCCAAAAAATCCAAACTAGACACATTCAACACTTGTGGTGAATAAGTCCCACTGTAGGGGTTTTTTTAGAGATATTTGTATATTTGAATACCCTTTTTCCTGAAACTTGCTTCTATACCAAAATCTAGAACAAAGACTGATTCACCCAGAATGGTGAATGAGTCCCAGTAGGTCAAAAATTTAGGTTTTCCAAAATTTCAGAGTTGTTTCCAATCATCATCAAGTTTCCAGGTGCACATCATTCATTTCATTTCTTTTTTATTTTGTTTTGCTTACATTTTTAAGGCATTTCCTAGGTCATTGCATCGAATTAGGGTTTTACATTTCATCTTGCATTTCATTTTCTTTTCCAAGTTCCAACTTGGTGGTGAATCCCTCATTGGATCATTTTTAGTTCCTAGAACAACCCTCTTGTAATATTTCTTTCTCCTTTGCAAAGAAATCTCAAAGGTTTGTTCTTGATTGAAATTTTGTGAAAGTTGCCCCTTTCTAGGCCCCAAATCAAGGGTGGAGGAAGGAAGAAAATTTTCCACCTTTCAGGATGAAAGGTATGAACAAATATTCTATAGTATCTTGTTAGACCCAAAATTCCTTTGTTATTAGGGTCCATCTTAACACCTTTAAGTGACACCAAATGTCTTTCTTTTTTGGTTTTTTGCAAACTGATATCAAAGAGAGGATATCACTCTTTCTATTATTTTGAAACAAGATTACATATTTCTCAGTTACAATAGTTAATTTTTCTCCCCGATTTTTTTTATATTAATATCATTGAGTTTTTGGAACTTGAGGGAGGATATTACTTCCTTTTTACTTTCGTCCATTCCTACTCCATCTTGCAAGATATATTTTTCCTGATGCAAATTTCCTGCTTTGTCACTTCTTTAGATACTAAACTTATTGAGATCGTCGAAGACTCAAGATACTGGTGATCAGAACTCTCTAATTGGTGTAAGTGGTTATGCTAGAGGTAGAGGGGGATGCCTTTGATCTAGAGCTTATGGAGCCATTGAGGGAGGAGAGCATCAAGTAGGAGACATTCCCTTAAAAATTAATCATCCTTTGCCATAGGAGCAATTACATAGTGGCTGGAATCAATCCCATTTCACCAAGAAGGTTGATAAGTAACTTCACCCTACACTTTAGCTTGCTTCTTACCACCTTTATAAGGCAGTATCATACATTATGTAAAATATCTCATCTCATTTTTCATCTCTGGTGAAATAGCCTTATGTTACTTCTCTTGTTTGTGAAGATTTTTTTATAGGCTGTGCTCCTTGGAGGTGGTTGATATGAAAATGGTATTAGATCCTTCAACCTGCATCTTCTTCCTCCATTGAGAGTTTTCATTAGAAGTGTTTTAAGATCATTATTCACAGAATACATTCAAAAGAATGTTCATCTTTATCAATTTTGTTGTTAGACCACATTGAGGTTGTTGCTCATGCATTTGAAGGAAACGATTCAAAATTGGAGGCAACAAAGGGTTTTGAAGCGTGAATCCTCTCATTGTAGTTGTTATTCTTTTCATTGGAACCTTTTTTTGGGTGATTGGAGGGGTTGTTTCTTTGTGCTGGCTTTTTACTCCTCTATGTGCTTTGACCATTGAATTGGATTGGACACCAAATTGTGTGTAGGTCGTTATCTTCCCCATCTCAGGCCAATGCATCCTCTTTATAGTCATTCTACCAGATGCATGAAGGGGACGCCATATCATTGGTAGAAGAATCCACATTGACCGAGTGTTCAGAGGCAACAATTTATAATTGCAGACCCTGGATGTTTTGATTGAAGAGCAATATATTGATTCTCAATTCTATGCTAAGACACATGGTTCATTTTGAAAGGGGCATTTTTGGTGCGATTCATTGCTTGAGACATGATTTTCTTGAAGAGATTGTGATTTTGTGTCTATTTTGTTGGAGGCCACTATTTCCTTGAGAGATGTGAATTTTGTGTTGAAAAGGCATATTTGAGGGCACGTAGTTTGAGCAGCATATAACCTTTTTTTTTTGTGCAACAAATTTCTTTGGCAAGGTTGCGATTTCATTTCTTGTGGAGGCCATAAATATCATTCAAATGGCTGATTTCCTTTGCAACCACTTATTTCTTCCTGGCAGAAGGCATGACTCTTGTTTGTAGGGAAATTTGTAAACTGGAGTATGGTATTTTTTTTATTGTCTGAGCGTAAGACTTTGGGCGTTTTTCCTAAATTATTCTCCTAAATATTTATTTAGGGTTTCCATATTTTTTTCCATTTCCTTTTTGAAAGTGAGTTTTGGGGCTATGTTTTTTCCTAAAGGGAAAGATTTATCCCTCATTGCTAGAGTGATGCAATTTTTTTCTATTTAAATAGCCTCTTACTCCCTTTGGTTATTATGAGCAAGTCTCATAGGTTTTGAAGAGGTTGTCTCTTGCATGTGGTGATTGGTGTTGTTCTCTCTAGAGTTTGCTTGGTGTTAGCATGGAGATCAAGTAATGGGCTACATCATTTTTGCATGAAATCAAGTTTAATTCTTTTTTGGAATTTTTTATAACTATCTTTGAAAATTTTGAAGAATTCAGTTATAATGGTTGCTTTGGAGTTCAACTTTAGGAAATGGAGCGATTTTATTCTCACTCATCTTAGTGAGAAAAATATATTGCCATATTTGTATAATGAAGTTCATTTTCCAAACACACGTGGTGGGTATATGATTTGGAAAGGATTTAGGGCTCAAGTCTTTGGAGTTATTTTTGAGCATATAAATGATGAAGACCTTTTGGATTCACTTCATTTTGAGTTCCCTTATGCTCTTTGGACTTAAATTCAAGAATCATATGGAGATCTTGATACTCTGCTATCTCTCGATGATCCTCTTTCGAATACCAATGTATCTCTTTGTTCTTCAAAGAAGATAAACTATGCTTGTGATCCTTTGGAGGTTTTTGAGACTTCAGATGAGGTTGCAATTTCTTCAGAGGTTCCTGATTCTATGTCAGAGATTGTTGATCCACCTTCATTAAGTACTTCCATCATTCTTGAGCAACAGGATTATGATTGTCTCCTGATTGGGATTCTTATTTGCCGAAAATTGGTTCAGTGTTCATAGAATCTCACATTTTAGATTTGGAAGACACATTTGAGGGATTAATTTTCCTATTTGATGATGGTTGTGGTACAACTTTTTTCACTCCATCTCTATCTTTGGAGAATGTTCAAAATCAGTTTCCAGTGGTACCTTGTTTGTCACCTTCTATTGTGATTGGGCATGTTCTTGATTGGTTCGTGACATCTTCTTTCAAGGTCTTGGAAACACATGAGTAGATTTCAAAGAGATTATCATCCCACATTTGGATTTTACTTACTAATTCCTATCCAAAATGGGAAGCATTCCTACATTTGTAGTTGGTTTTATTTCTTCCAAAAGGGAGACAAGTTGTTTGTTAACATTGGATTATGTTTTGTCTTCATGATTTACCACTTTTGCAGGTGATTACACATTGTGGGGGGACTATATAGTCTTTCTCTTTCCCTCTTATGGGGGGTTCATTGATTGTATATACATGATGTGTGTAGTCCTTGGGGGGTGTTATTGATTCCTCCATCCATGCATCTTATTTTTTCTTTTTCTCTCTTTTGGAGAGGGGTTTTTTCCCATAGGTTTTTTCTCCTTTTCTCTAGTTGTGAGATATTTATTTTTTATTGCATTTTGCATTGTAAATGGGTACCTAACATGGTTGTGTAGCCAGACCCATATTGCATCTTCATTTTGCATAATAATTCTCCCTATGTTTGCACTTAAGGGGGGTGTTAGTGTGTTAAGTTTAACATAGGGTTAATTAGTTGGGTGGTTTTTTCCCATATTGGGTAGTTTTCTCACCCATCATATATTTCTTGTGTTTATAAGGCACTATTGTACATTATGTAAAATATCTCATCTCATTTTTCATCTTTGGTGAAATAGCCTTGCGTTGCTTCTCTTGTTTGTGAAGATTTTTTTGTAGGTTGTGCTCCTAGGAGGTGGCTGAAACCAACACTTTCTATTAATTTATTTGGTTATTTCTTTTGAGTTGTCTATATTGAATGTGTTGAATAAACAAGAAAAATGGGGGGCGTTGAATCAGTTGTAACAATTTAAAACATCAAAACCCTCAACTCATTAAGCCCTTATTATGTTAAAGTGATTAATCATGAAATATAGATAACAAAATCTGAAATAAAAACACCATAGACAAGAGAACAACAAATTTACATGGAAAACCTAATGAGGGAAAACCACAATGAGGATTAGCTCACAATATAAGTAATTGAAAAATTGGTACAAGGGCTCATTGCTAGAATAGGACACACTGTCCAAAAAGGTTCACAACTAGGGCTCACTACCACAGAAAGAAATAAAGAAGATAAAAATAAATGTTACAAAGAGAACAACTTCTCCATACAACAGGGGATCCACCAAAAATGTTCCAACACTTTAGTAACCTTGTTTGAAATATTGTGAACACCTTCAGCTCATTGCATTCAGAAGTCCAACACTTTCAAGTTCACACTTCTTTGCTCAAACTTGCACTCTACTCTTTAGAAATTCACATCACTTGTATCACACCCTTTTATTCTTTCTATTTTTTCTATCTTAACAACCTTCAACATCTCGACTCATACTTATATCGTCCTCAACCTTGAATACTTTCTCTAAGGTCGACAATACATGCTTCACACTTTGCAATTTCAAATTAGGTTAACATTGAATATTCATATGGTGGATAGGAATGAGAGTGGACTAGAACAATACTTAACTGGGACCCAAATTAAATCTCACATACCATGCTACACCTTCATTAATACTTGAACATCTTCAAATGCAGTGTAAACACCAGGTTAGTCGTTACCCGTGAAAACACATTTTACATTAAGTACATGCTTCCTTAAATCAATCTAAAACTTTCAAACAACAAGATTCACTTGAACACGATTTAAGATCATCCTGAAAACCAAAAAATTCCTTCAAAACAAATCTCACGTAAAGATTATAATCATACTGTTTATCTGGATAACACTACTAGATACTGCAATACACTATAACTCAAAAGAGGGTATGTGCAGGATCATCATGGAAGAAACAGACCCTTAATGGTGAAAATTTCAAAAAAATTAGAGTTAGGCAACTTGACATAAAAATTTGAATAAGTTGTCTATATTATTTCAAAAATATGTAAGAATAGAATCTGTAGCAAATTGAATGTAGTTTCTAAACTACTAGGTTTTTTTTAATCTATTTGGTGAAAATTTGAAATTTCAATGCAATAGTACTTAAATTCAGGGAAGAAATAAGACGTAGGTGTCTATCTGACCACCCTAACCACAATAAAATTATAATATTTTTTTATAAGATTTTAGATATAAGTAGGCGACTCATGTTTCTGATGTGATGCATATTTTTTTGTATTTTTTTTCCAAGTAAATAATTAATTATGAATTTTTTATTACAACTTTTAAAAAATATAAAAACTCATTATGTCGACCACCTAAACTTGGTAAAAACTTCATGAAATTCATTTTTGTTTTTAATCCTATAGTATGTAAAGCATAGAGTGTGACGCATGTTTTAGATTCAAAAAATGTGATAATGTTTGAAAGCTATAGATGTTTTTCAATCAGCCTATCAATAAGGACTTTAGTTGTAATTCAAATAGAAAATAAATAATAATTATTTATTAAATTCAAAGTGAAGCATAATTTATATTGGTGGAAAGCTAAGAATCTCCTTTAAAAACCCTTTTTGTTTCATCAATTTTGGTTAAATAAAAATTTGTCAGCCACATACCCTACACATACCCATCATATCGCCACTTTTTTTCCCATCATGATCCTGCACATACCCAAAACCTTCTTCCAAAATGCCTAACCATGAATCCTCTTCAAATAAAAAAGAGAAAAACACCATTAAATTTCCTTCAAAACCACAAATCTTGAAAAGAAACTATAGAGAAATGTGGAGCAAATACATTTCTCCCATATACCTCTGTACAACACTACAAACTAGTTCACATATTGGTGAACACAACTTCCGCTAACCAATGATCCAAAAGCCCAAATTCTAGATATAAAAAATTTGAACAACTCTAAAAAACATATCCAAACCACAAAAGTAGATATTCAACCTAGAAGGAATGGGAAGCAAAACCAAAAAACCTTTGCAAACCAGAACACCTCTGCAACACCCTGTTTCTTTATTTTATCAAATTTTTCAGTATCTTCAACATCTTCATCATGCAAAAAACTTCCTCAACACATAGTTGACATCAATGAAAACATCAATGAAAACACTCGCTTGTTGAAATCAATGAAAATACCTTCATACTTGCAATAATCTCCCCCTTTGTCATTGATGGCAACACATGATGTGAAAAACAATCAAAGACAACACAACGACTCTGAATACACTTTCTTATGATTTCTTTTCTTTTCTCCCTGAGTAGATAAAAAATTTCACATGATTGTCTCTCCTCCTTTAACATCAATGGAAAAGGATAAAATGTCTTACATTGTTCCCCCCCTTTTACACTGAAGTAAGATACTTTCTCTAAATATTCCCCCTTATGAGTACATCCAACCAAATGAAAAACTCTACAACAATGACAACATTCCTTACTGCAACAATGACACTACATAACATTACCTACTCCCCCTGAGAGGTAGCCACCAACATCAGTCCAAAAAATATATGAATATATAGATCCATTAGACTAATGCATCTCCATATGCATCTAGTTTAAAGGAGGGGGAATAACCCCCAACTTCTCCCGAAGATACTCAAAAGTATCCTTAGGAAGAGCCTTGGTAAATATGTCAGCAATTTGATCCTTTGTAGGTACATATTCAAGCTTCATCTCATTCTCCATAACCTTCTCTCTCAGAAAGTGATGCCTAATTGATATATGCTTTGTCCTTGAATGCATTACTATATTATTTGAAATGGTAATTGCACTTGTATTATCACAAAAGATAGAAATAGGCTCATCATTCACTACTATGATATCCTTCAATGTTTGTCTTAGATTCACAATACTTGTGTACAACAAGATGTTGCTGCAATATACTCAGCCTCTATAGTGGATAAGGAAACTAAATCTTGCTTCTTACTTAACCATGACACCAATCTACATCCAAGAAAGGATGCACCACCACTTGTACTTTTTTTTATCATCAACACAGCTAGCCCAATCTACATCTGTATAAGCATTGAACGTGAAATCAATATCCTTAGGATACCATAAGCCATAATCCAAAGTGCCTCTTAAATATCTAAATATCCTCTTCACTACTTGCAACATGTGTTTCTTTAGGATCTTCTTGAAATCTAGCCACAAGACAAATTGCATGCATGATATCTAGTCTAGTAATAGTTAGATATAGCAATCCACCAATCATAGATCTATATTTGCTTTGACCAGCCTTAGGTGAATCATCATCCATGCTCACTTTGCAACCACTCACCATAGGAGTGCATACCGGTTTGGAGTCTTCCATTCCAAACTTCTTCAACATCTCTTTGATGTAATTTGACTATGAAATGAAAATGCCTTTATCTATTTGATTGATTTGTATCCCAAGGAAGAATTTCATCTCTCCAAAAATTGACATCTCAAAATCTTTATGTATCTCTTCAAAATAATTCTTATGCATAGCTTCATTTCCACCAAAGATGATATCATCTGCATACACAACCACTATCAATATTTTGTCTTTCTCAACTTTGAAGTAAAGATTGCTATCTGTGGTGCCTTTACTGAATCCTTGTTGTATCAAATATTTATCCAATATTGCATACCAAGCTCTAAGAGCTTGCTTCAATCCATATAATGCCTTCATCTAATGTTCATCTTTGCATTTCTCACTCATTGTTTTAGGTTCAACTTTAGAAAGTAAACATAGATTTACCTCACCTTTAGCAGCTATGCTTCTTGTTAACACTCCTTTCCTCTTGCCTCCAATGATATGATCTTTAGAATGATTCTTTTGCACATACTTAGGGGTCTTAAGGGTCTTTTTCGAAGCTTCTTTCTTTTCATTCTGCACTTCTTTTTCTTCATTTTTTTTCTTCTTCTTCTTCACAAGAAATTTCATCTGATACATATCCATCTATTGCAATTGAATTCTACAAAATTTCATCAATCTTAACATTTGTACTTCCAATAATCTTTCCTAGTTTTTTGTTGTAACATCTGTAAGCTTTGATTTTAGTAGAATATCCAAGGAAGATACCTTCATTAGGCCTTGCATCAAACTTTCCTAAGTTTTCTTCATATCTTTTGATATAACATTTTCTTCCAAATACTCTAAAGTACTTTGCACTAGGAATCCTTCCATACCATAACTCATAGGGAGTCTTTGTGATGTTAGCATTTTCTTGAACTCTGTTAAGTATGTAAACAATTTTATGAATTGCTTATCTCCAATAGACTTCTAGTAGATTTGCTTCTTTCATCATAGTTCTAGGAGCTTCTTGAATAGTCTAATTTTTCCTTTCAACCAATGCATTCTGTTGAGGAGTTCTAGGGGTGAACAAATGCCTCTTTATCCCATGAACTTCACAAAACATGTTAAAATCATTGGAGGTGAATTCTCCACCACTATCAGACCTCAAACACTTGATTTTCAAATCTATTTCATTTTCAACCATAGATTTAAATTCTTTGAATCTATCTAGTGCATTAAATTTCTCTCTAAGAAAAGTAACCCATGTCATTCTAGAGTAGTCATCAATCAAAAGCATAAAATACCTATTACTTTGAAGACTTCTCACACTTGTAGGATCACAAAGATCTATATGTATTAATTCCAATAATCCAGTGGCAGATTGTTCCTTTCCTTTGAAAATACTCCTTACTGGCTTTCCAAATTGAAAATTCTTACTAAAACATTGATAGGCTTTATAATTCTTGGTAGGTCTTTCATTGCATGAACTAAATTGATTCTCACCAAATTATCAAAATTCATGTGACACATCCTCTGGTGCCATAACCAACTATCATTAATCTAAGACATAAAGCAATGACCATCATCACCCTAAGTTGATAGATGTTTCCATCATTCCTCTTACCAACAATAATCATAGTTTCAGTCCTTTTTTCTGATTTCACATCTTTCATCCTTAAACACAAGATTATATCCTTTGCTACACATTTTTCCAGCACTTAGAAGATTATTCCTTAAACCCTTAACATAGTAAACATCTTTAATATTATGCTTTCTATAAAAAATGATTGAACCTATTCCACAAATCTTAGCTCCCAAATCATCTCCAAATTCAACTAATCCTCCATCATACTTTTCAAGTTTAACAAACTTACTTTTATCTCCAGTCATGTGATTAGAGCAACCATTATCAACAACCCAATAATTCTAGTAATTCTTATCTTGTTTGACATGAAAAGAAAAAACCAAAGTACCTTCAACCTTATCCTTCTTCTCTGGATCACATTCCTTCATGCAACTTTTAGGGTTAGTAGAAGTAGATTCATACTTTATACCCATGAACAAGCATTCATTTTCATCAACATCTCTATAGTTAGATTCATCATCATAA
>VDFB02078000.1:0-14661 GCA_007258455.2 Sequoia sempervirens
GAAGAGGCTTCTTGAATGGAAGTTGGATCATCATTGTACAGTTGTGTGCATATTGACATATCTTGCTTGCTTTGGTTTGGTTTTCCTACCTTGTCCGGGCAAGTCCTAGTTTTATGTTCTCTTTGCTCAGTCTGCTTAACCATGAGGCATGAATTATTTCCATGCTTGCAAGAGGCATGTGTCCCCAGTCGAAGCCACTGATGAAATGCCTAAAAATTTTGGTTCCATTTATAAATTCTGTAAAATTTGGCTAGTTTCAAATGTCTGGACTTAGGATTTTGTTAACTAACAATGCCTTGGGTGTTCTATTGTCAAAGCCATTCCTAGAAACCCTCTATTATTTTCCCTTGCCAGTGTTATAATTTGTTTTTGACCCCTTCCACCTATTCCCTGTCATGTTAAGACTACTTGAGCTATCGAGATCCATGAAATTACTAGCCCCTCGTGCTTAGTTCTATGAAATACATTATTTTAATAAGGTTGATTTATTGGCCTTGTTTGGCCTTTGCATTATTTTCTATAATGTGATTTAAGTCCTCTAAGGCCTTTTCATATGTCATCCTAGGTGGTCCCCTTTCTCAATAGAAATTTTGAACACATGCAAAATTATTTCACTCAAGTCTTGTTTACTGTCTTTGTTCATCACTCATCAAAGATAGCTTTGTAAATGCATAATTTACATTAGCGATGAGTGATGAACAATGTTTCTCTTGTTTTTCTCATCGTGGATAGGTTATGGGTCTTGAGTTTCGCATTAGCGATACATAATACATGTGTTCCTTTCATTATCGCTAGAATCTCATTTATCTCCAATCACTTTCAAGTTCTGTGGTGTGAATCCGTAATGTGCAATGGCCCTTGGTGCTCTTTGTAATTTCTTCCATCACTCATCATGGATTTGTTATAAAATTTGAGTTTCAAATGGGCGATGAGCAATGTGGTCTTCAGTTCAAATGTGCCTTTGATTTTTAAAAAGATACATGTGGCTTTATCGTGCTTCATTGCTTTTCCTCTCCTACCGCTGATGTAATATAGGATTTGAAACATGAAGAAACAATAAGCAATTGGATATAAATATTACCAAAAGGGTTGGTTTTGATCCCATGATTTGGATTTCATCATGCTGAATGCTCTCATCGTTGATAGTACTATGGAGAAAGAAGGTAGATGTGTGATGTGTGATGGAATGTTAAGAAATATTCTCCTCATCACTGACTCTTTGTACCTCGCCAATTTAAATGAAAGAGCATGGATCAGAGTGGTGATACATGATGGTTGTTAGATTAGAGATGACTAATGGAGTTTGGTGAAGATGTGGCATCTTTCTGAGGTGATATCACCATTTTTTGAGGCACAAGTTGTAAAAGCTAAGGGCGATGCCTGAGGAATGCCATCAATTGTGTTTTAAATGTGAAGGGATCGATGGCCCAGATCTAAAGTTGAGCGGCTAGTTGTCAACTCACTCACATGAAGCTCTCCATGATCATTAATGGCTACACACTCCTATTTTTTCTACTTAATGTGAATCATCTATTGTTTTATCTCACCAGTTTCATTAATCAAGAATTAAGAGATTGGTCTAGAGCTAGAGGAAAATCATGTAAGTTTTGGTTTTTAATTGCAGAGGTTTTGAATTCATTGGTAACTTGGTTTTTATAAGTGCCATGTTCCAATTATGAATTAACAGGCTTGCTATTTTCAATTTCTTGGGATAGCCAATTTTTTAATTGTCTACAATTATCATTTGAGTTGGTGGAAATTGTTTGGGTTTGGATCTATTTTCTACAAATTTTGTCTAGGGGTATAGATTGGTGATTTTTAGTTTGCAAAGTGGGGAGTGTTTTTCCTTGTCTTATTTTTTTGCAAAATGAGTAAGCCTAGTGGGTCAACTCAACTAGTTAGATGGTCTAGAAGACTTATTCTGCTTGAGTCTCAAGATGATGCTCCTCAAACTGAAATTGAGATACCAAGAGTTCTTCAAGCACCAAGGGAGAAGAAGAAAATCGTAAGAAGGTTGTGCAAGGTGTTGTCAAGAGCACCTATAATTTGAGGAGTAGGGTTGTTTTAGAAGAATTGGTTAAGTTTAGAAAGAAGGAATTGATTAAGACTGTGAGGGAAGAGAAGAAGAAAAATAAGTATCACAAGGCTTATATGGGGAGGCATAACTCCCTCATAGAGGTTTTTGATACTCCTTCAAGCAATGAAGGTGATACTAACCCTGAGTATGGCCATTACCTTCTTTCTCTAGTGTCATATGAGGATTATGATGAGGGAGTGGTAGTTGCTTCTCCAGTTTCAACATGAACATGGAGCGGGTAGGCATACTTTGATACTAACAAATCAGAGTAGTGCCCTAGTTCCTATTTTGTTTCTGATGACACCATGGCCACTATAGTGGACTTGTCCTCTTTATCAAGTGTATGGTTTTTTGTCTTTGTTGCTGATTTGGAAACATTTTTTGGCCAGTGTAAGCGAGAGGTGTTGGACACTAATGTTACATTGGCAAGTATGCCTTTTTTGGTTAATATGTGTGTTTTTTCCTTGGGTGTTGATGGAGAATCTTCTTTGATCGACATGGACAAGGAATGTCGGCGCTACTACAACAAGAAACGATGCATTTTGGAAGGTTGGCTAGTCTTCTTCAACAAACAATGTGGATTTTTTCTTTTTATTCTCCCCCCATTTTATAATGAGCAAATATAACTATCTAGGAACCATTGAAATGAAAGTGAAATTAATTGTCAAATGAAAGTTTAATTGTAATTCGGCTTGATGCTTTTTGCTCCCATATCTTTACAAATGGGATTTCAAAAAGGTTGGTTGGTTGTTCTAGGATTGCTCACATAGAGAATTGTAAAGGATACTGAACATTATAGTGTTGATTCATAGGTTTAAGTCAACTAATATATGTAATCTTGATAGTAATACTTGCAATATGGAACAAAATAGTGCAAGTTCAACACCATTTTCTCTCCTATGTACTAGTTTTATAGATTATGAATAATATAATCAAAGGTTATCCTATTTGTCTCTATTGGTTTTCAATGGATGTATGGTTTTATTCTTGCTTATTGATTCAAAGAATTGGTATAAATTCTTGAATAGAGTTGTAGGTTTATATTAAATTGAGTGCTAGGATGCTAGTAAGAATTAATGGTGGAGATATAATGTTGGAATATTGTAATGCAATATTCTCAAAGCTTTGAATAATGTCATGTATTAAATTTTCTATCAAGTTATATAGATGTTATAATTGACTCTATTCCAAGGATGAGGCACTAGTCTAAGTGAGGTAATTATGTTGCATTATGTGGATCTATTCAACAACAAACCATTCATTAAATCAAATTATATAAAATGGGTGACAAATATGTTAAGCATTACCATTCTTATGCTCCTAATATGAATTTTTGTTAAGAAGCGGCCAACTTCTTTGATACATTCTATTTGTTGAGTCTCTATGTGAGAATTATCTATGTGTGGAGATATTCTTGATCAAATGAAAGAGGAATGTCATATGAACACAATTAGGAATACCCTCCTAGGTTTCATAGAGCCCGAAGAGTAGAAGTAAGGGCCTCAGAATCCTTACTTGTTTGTTGGCCAATCCTTTCCCTACTATCATTGGATTTTGGAAGATTCATAAGCAAGTAGTAAGATCAAGTTTGGTTCTAAAAAGTCACCAATAGTATGAAGTGGTAGAAGCTAGAGAGAGTGAATGGAATGGAATAAATGAAGTTTGAAATGTTATTTTTGGAGGTAAAAGGACATTCTCAGGTGTTCAATATTCATATTGATGTTATAATTTGTAGGTTGATAGGGAATCACAATGCCTCAACATCCACTCACCCAAGAATCCTATTAGGATGGAAGCACAGCGCACGAGCGTCCCTAATAGAAATTCTAGATCACCAATGGAAAATGACAAGGATACATGTGAAAATCAAGGAAAATGTGGCACACTTTTGCATTATCAAGTTCGTAAGGCTAAAATAAGGTAATCTAATGGGAAATAAGACTAGGTGTACATTTACGCCATTACGAAACTAATAAAATGTTTAGTTAGTGTATTTTATGTTATTATTTTTATTTTATTTTAAATATTTAAATGTAGTTTTTTATGAAATTGAAACTATAATTTAGTTGATAAAATACCAAAAAAATGAAGTTAAACAAGATGTCACTCTTTATATAGTATATTTTATTTTTTCCTTCAATTTTTTGTTTGTAGTTAAAACTTTAGCGCATTGATTTATTTTCTCTATTTTGATTAATACGTAATATGCATAAAATGGTCATGTCTATAATCGGCAATTAATTAAATATTTATTATTTAATTAAGAGGTTTTCTAAAGTCCTCTACGTATGATAGTTCATTTAATTGTTTGATTATATTTGTTCAGCTATCTTCTTGTACCACTTAATTAAATAGAATTTATTTTGTTTGGTAATATCGATCCATAATTAATTAAGTAGTACATTTTATTTATTTAAATTAATTATCCTTTATTTAATTTAAATTAAATATTTTTGATTTAATTAAATTTAAATATCCTTTTCTTCTATTCTTATTCTTCTTCTAATTAATTAAATGTTTCATTTAATTAATTTCATAAAAGTGATTTAATTAAATAAATTTTATTTAATTAAAAATATCTTATGCTTTCTTTCCAAATCACAATTAGGTATTTTATTTAATTGTGCAATCTTCTCATATCATTTTATTTAATTATGAGATCTTTTGCTTTTTTCAATAAACCCTGATTAAAGCTTTATTCTTATCACCAACTTTCTTACGCTTTAGAAACGGGTAAATATTTTATTTTAGTGTCAGAAAATTTGAATATCCTCCACAAATAAATAATTGATTTTTAATTAATTATTTATCGATATCTTTCTTTTATTATTTTAAAGAAAGGAAGTGATTTCTTATCTTCTTTTAACCTCTTTCACAAAATAAAAATATTGTTTTAGGTTTCTTCTATTACTCTTCAATTTCACCCATCTTGACCATTAGATCTGCCGAGAATTATCGCAGCTGTCCCGATTGAGACAAACTGATCGAAGCTTTTGAAAACTTTATAAATACAACCTCTCACAATTCATTTAGGGGGTTGATTCTTAAGTATCCTCACTCTGTCAAAATCATTCTGGAATCTTCCATCTTTCATCCATCATTCTTCTTTTTCGAACCTTCACTATATCGTTATGTTGCCGAAGTGAGCAACCAACATTTCTCAAAATCTCGTTCTTTAGGAAGACAGTTTGTTGAACCTAGCCTACAATCTGAGAACACAAAGCTGGAATCGACAAAAACACTAAAGATAGAGGACAATATGACGCTTTCGAAGGAGCCATTCGCATAAGAGTTTGTTTTGTTTATCTGTTTCCTTTGAGTTAATGTTATATTGGTGTGTTTGATTTATTTAATCATGGTTTAACACTTAAAAATTCAATCACACATTAAATGGCGCCCACCGTGGGGCCTTGCCCCGTTTTTAATATTTATCTACAGGTTTTCTGACAGGATTTCGCATTCTGGATTTCAGCTTTCTAACAAAAATTCTCATTTTAGAGAATCCAAGGGTTAATGTAGTGCATACAAGGCTTTTAATGGTGTTTTTTTTTCAGGTTTTATTGACTTTGTTTTGCAGATCTGCCAATTTTTGGATAAAATCACAGGTTTTACAAAGTCCTTCATATCTTCTACACGGCTACGAATTATTTTACAATATTTTTACATAACCTTGTACATCATTTCAAGAGGCTACAGTAAAAAAATTGAGAGTTTATCATCTTTTTGGTGGAAGTTATTTTGATTTTAAGTATTTTCATAAATTTGATTTTTTGGACGCAAATTGACGAATTTTTCAGAAATTTTTATATTTTTGGAAATATCAAAAATTCTAATAAGGTTCTATGTTTTACAGATTTATTTTAGAGGTAAAATACAATGCGAAAAAGTTTAATCTTTGTTTTCTATATGGTTTTCATAAATCCACGATTCTAAGAGAAAAACAGGGAATTTTTCTTACTTCTTTACATTTCTGGAAAGCTCTCAGAAAATTAGTTAGGGTCTCTTCTTTGATTTTTCATTTTTCAGATCAGAAAAATCATCAAAATACTAAAATATAATTCGGCTATGTCAAAAGTATCTGAAATTGAAATTTTCTGATGAACTTGTCTTTTTCTTTTCTTTTTCTTTACTTTGGCTGCATTATAATATTGTTTTTTATCTTGTAGGTGATTATAAGGAGCTCTAGTAGCAGCAATATCGTTCACAACAAAAATTTGGAAAGCGAAAATAACCAGGTGCACTTGTTTCATCCTTCATCTCTTAATCTTGTTTGTCACATCTTTCAATTTGGGACATAAAATAAAATCTTGTTTGATCACATCATTGCAATTGGTTTAAAAAAAAATCTTGTCTTCAATCACATTTCAAAAATTGGGTCTAAAATTAATTATTGTCTTCCATCACATCTTGATTTGGGATCTAAAAAGAATGAGTGCTTCATTGTTTTCTTCTAAACATTTCAATTTTCTAAAGGAAAATTAATCACTGTGAGTGTGAATCAAGTGTGTGTGTCTTCCAAAACACCTCACTTGGTTCGCTTTTGTCAAACCCTTTTTAGGAGGCCTGCTTGGAGCACACACCCCTCCAAGGGATGACCTCAATCAAAGTGTGAATCGAAAGACACGCTTGTTTGGAAGTTGAAATCTTGTCACTCTGAGCTAAGCCCCAAAGAAATTTATACCTTTGGGAAGTGAAGGTGAAGGGTGGGTTACCCCTTTCTCCCGGCTTATTGGCATAATTTTTCTTTCAAATCATTCCTTAGTCAACCTTGTGCAAACTAGCTTGAGACTTAACTAGACATACACCACTTGATTAGTCATAGGGCTCGTTGGTGTGTCTTCTATGTGTGTTTGTTATTACATTATTCAAATTTCAAAATTCAAACTTGCTTATGTGTCTTGCGTGAGTGATTTATAGTTGTACATGTGCGATTCATTTAAACATTGTCCAATCAAGCTAAAAACCAAACACATAAAGTCACTCTACACATTCTTCCAACACATTCATATCCAATCATCATCAACCCTAATCAATCCAAGTCTTCCAATCTAATCATTCCACATCATCACCATTACCACTTGTCAAAATGGTCATAATCATAAACAAGCCCAATCCTAAACCTAAGCCCGAGATCATAATTCAAGGAGTCCCTTTCTATAGTCCAAATAATGAAACAAAACTAGAACCTAAAATCAGACTTCGAGGGGCTTCTCCTTCCACCTCATACCAATCTAATCCATCCACTTCTTCGTGTGTTAGTACCACATCAGCCTATCAATCCACATCACAAAAAACACATCTGAATTTAAGTCCACCTAGGAAACAAAATCAAGAGCCTTTAAGTTCTCATGCAACCATTCACAAGGGGAATACTGATATAGGTTATGTATTCTCAAAGTATATATACAATAAAAATAAAAAACCTAAGCCAACACCTTCCACCCATACACCTCCAAAGGATGTGACCCAAGGGCTACAAGCAAGGAATCAAACATCACCATGTCCTCCAACACATATACTTGAACAAACAAAAGAGTCCTCAAATGTCATGCCAAGTCCTTCAAGTCAACCATGTCATCCACAACCCCTTGAGTCAATTCAAGAGTCTCATGTGATAAGTTCAAGTCACCCTCTTTCATGCTCCTATATTGTTGACCATCAAGAATATGACAAGTCTCTCCATGAGAAATCCCCTTCCACCTCCATTCCAATAAGTCATGAGGTATTTCAAGAGCACAATCCTAAACAGGTGGAAACATTACCCCCTCATCCGCATAAAGATCAAGACCCTCCCAATGATTCCATTCATAACATACCTAATACTGTTCATGATCAACCTTCCATCTTTGATCAAGACCCCTTTTATGATCAAGAAGACCATGATGATCCTCTTAGCCAACTTTATGCATTCCATGGTCAAGAGCTTTCCACCTCTCCCATCCATGATTCACAAACATCCACTTCCCTTGATGAGACATATGCCTCCCAAGAACACATACAAGATCAAACAAATACATTGGATCTAAGTGAACACAATGCTAATCAAGATCCTAATGATCCTCCATCACCCACTATCGACCCTATTGCAAGTCCTCCATCATATCCTAATGGTCTTTCCACCCTCATTCATGAATGTTCCTCCTTAGAACAACAAAAACCATTATCTTCCCTTGCTTCATCTTCTCCATCCAATAAGGAACTCATGTCTACTGTTCCACCTACACCTAGTCTCATTGTCCATTGCACACTCCAAAACATGAACCACCAAGATAAAGGTTTAGACCTTCATGAACAAGGTATTTTGGAGCCCATCCATGTCAACCTTTCCTGTCCTGTTCCTGCTCCATTTCCCATGCCTCCATCCCTTCCTCCCCTCCATCATCCACCATTCCACCTTCCACCATCAACTTTGCCACCATTGCTTCCAACTCCTAATATTCCACCATCAAATCTTCCACCATTGCTTCCAACTCCTAATATCCCTCCATCTAATCTACCTCCACTTCTCCCAACACCTAATATCCCCATTATCCAATCCCATTATCCCTCCATCCATAAATACCCTAACATTCCTAATCATGACCAACAAATTCACACATTGTATAAACATGAAGCTTCCACCCATTCCACCATATCCGTGGGATTCAAAAGCAAGAATTTCAATGCCTCTACCTATAAAGTCAAAAATCCTAAGGGTTCTCATGCCTTAGGACATCAATACAAAAATTCAAATCAAAATACATCCAAAAAGGTATATAAGACCATACCTCCAAAAGTAAAGACCAAAACTAAAATGGTTTGGGTACCTAAGAAAAAATAAATTAAGTTAAATGAGGCATCCACATCACAAAAATCCCAACCCTCCACTTCCATCCCACATTCTCATTCCATTCAAAAGTCTCAAATTCCTAAAACCCACAAGAAAAATAAAAATCATAAAAATACTAAGTCTATGTGGGTACCTAAATCACTTCACCCTCCACCTCTTAAGCAAACATCTTCATTGCTTCCTACACCCCATCCACATCAAAAGCTTCAACGTTTATCACAGTGTGTGCAACCATTGGTAATGGTTCCCTTCAATTTCACAACAATCCCACATACCTCCATCTCTCCATCCTTCAACTACTATCCTACATATCTTCCCAACCACCTTCCTATGGTCCATGCTTTTGCATAAACCTATCATCCTCCCTACATAATCCACATCATCATCCACTATTCCCCATCCATTCTTACATAAGCCTTTCATAATCCGCCATCTACCTAATCCATCCCTTTCATGTCATCCCTTACCAACATCTATGAGCACTTGACATGGTCCATGCAATGACATCCATATCTAGTGGGACTATCACCTTTCACAGAACTAGACACTTGAGTCCTTCCTATCCATATTCGCCTTCTCCTATCCAAAAATTCAAAATAAAAAAAATAAAAAGTAAAAGTAAAGAGAAATCCCTTCGTCTAATGGTGAAAACCTAGTAAACAGATGCCTTGGATAAGTACCATGATGAAAACCTAGCAAATAGGCATCATGGGTAGGTTGATCTTCTATGTCACTTACACTTGGGGGCACGATGTCTTATCTATCCAACCTATCATTTTCATGTCTTGTCATTTCCATCCTACCTACCATCTTTAGCCATCATACATACCTCTCATATTGAGTCCATTCATCCACCCTTCTCCTTTTGATCTTGATGAAGATATAGGGGCAAAATGTTGAAACATGTTTTTGGTATCTTTTGATATGCCTCATCCTTCCAAACAAGCCTATCATTATCCTACTGCCATAAGCTGTCGAAAATCTAAAGTGCCGTACCTAGAATGGGACGGTTGGAACCGGAATGGCTGGTAAGGCGTATGAGCCTTTTATCCCTTATCCCATCACCCACCTTTTCATCCATCAATCTCGTCACCCTCGCACCTAGACTCGGTTTTTCCCTTGTCATCGGTATCTAGCACAAAGGATACTCAAATTTTCATCCTTTGACACCTCCAAAACATCTCGAAAATCCAAAAAAATCAAAACATCTCGAAAATCCAAAAAAATCAAAACATCTCAAAACTCCAAACAAAATTAAAATATTTCAAAAATCCAAAAAATAAAAACATCTCAAAACTCCAAAAAAATCAAAATATCCCAAAAAATACAAAAAAAATCAAATATCCAACAAAAATCCAAGCAATAAAATCATTTCAATCACATCAATTCTTCTATCCAATCATTCAACTATTCCACCAAATCAATCATGTTCATCAAAACCATTGCAACCAATCCACTCAATCACAATCATTTCAATCAAATCAATTCTTCAATTCAATCAGTCGATTATCTAATCAAATCACTTCAACCTAAATCATTCCAATCACATCAATTCTTCTATTCAATTCATCACATCCTATCATCCAATCAATCATCATATCATTAAAAACAGTTTTTTCAAATCAATCAAATCATCTTCAATCATTCCGAGCAAATAATCCAAATGCAAGTCAATCCTTAATCCATACCAATCAAGTCAATCAATCTTGTCAAATTATCCAATCACATCATTTGGTCTTGATCCTAATCTTGTTGTAAACCAAATCAACCAATCAACCAATCAATTATCATCATCCTTGTGTTGCTCTAGGGATATATTGCTTCCCAACAATGACAACACTATCATCATCATCAATCAATCAATCAATCAATGGTTTACAGCTTGACGGGGGAAATTCCTTGTTTGTTTTTGTATCATTTGTGCATGCTTGCTTGCTTGCTTGTGTGTGTTATCATTTTATCTTGCATTTGTATCAAATCCATATCATTCCAGCTAATATTCATATCTTGTGTGTGTTGGAATATCTTTTTGCATTATCCTTTGCATCTAAGGTCACATAATACCTTTTGTGCATTAGGACTTTAATGCTCTAAGTTTACTTCCTCAGACATCTAGACAAGGTTGTATTATGCTGGGGCACGAGACACATCGTCACCTTGGTCCTTATACCTTGGTGCATAACGTCTAGTGCTATATCAAACATCATGGTTGCTCACTTTCATTGCAGCATAGTACATCCTTTCATCTCCTTCATCCACATTCTCTCTTGCATCATTCAACTTATCCCTCCTTTATCATTTCATTTCATTTCGAGAGAATACCCGTGTTTGTCCAACCCACCTATCCTCTCGAGGGGGCATCATCAACATCAAAATGGAAACATGTCGAGGGGCAAAAAATTTATTTTCTTTGGAAGCAATGTGTTTCACACATCCACTTGAGGGAAAAATGTATCGCATAAAAATGGTCGTATGCATAATCCACGGCAATTAATTAAATGTTTTTATTTAATTAATTTTTCTAAAGAGATCCTCTACATATGATTAAATTTATTTAATTATTTTCATCACGTCCACTTAATTAATTAAATAAATACATTTATTTGTTTAAATTAATTATCTTTATTTAATTTAAATTAAATCATTTGATTTAGTAAATTTAAATATCCTTTTCTTCAATTTAAATATTTCATTTAATTAATTTCATAAAAGTGATTTAATTAAATAAATTTTATTTAATTAAAATATCTTATGCTTTCTTTCCAACTCACAATTAGGTATTTTTATTTAATTGTGCAATCTTCTCATATCATAATTACATATTTTATTTAATTATGAGATCTTCTGCTTTCTTCAAAAATCCTGATTAAAGCTTTATTCTTATCATAACTTTCTTACTGCTTTTTAAAGGCTTAATTAAATATTTTATTTAATTAAGAAAAGTTGAATGTCATCCTAAAATAAATAATTGATTTTTTAATTGGTATTTATCAACTTTAAATCTTTCTTTTATTCTTTTAAAGAAAGATGATTTCTTATCTTCTCTTCTTTTTCCTCTTTCATAATAAAATAGAAAAATCTGGTTTTAGGTTTCTTCTATTTTCTCTTCAATTTCATCTTTCTTCAACCGTTTGATCTGTCAAGAATTATCACAACCGTCAATCAAGACAGCCAATTAGAATCATTCGAAAAACTCTATAAATACAACCTCTCACAATTCATTTAGGGGGTTGATTCTTAAGTATCCTCACTCTGTCAAAATCATTCTGAAATCTTCCATCTTTCATCCATCATTCTCCTTTTTCGAACCTTCACTATATCGTTATGCTGCCGAAGTGAGCAACCAACATTCCTCCATTATCAACCTTCAAAATCTTGCATTCTTAGTATAGTATGCATCTCATTTATATCTCGTTCTTCAGTAGCCTACTTCGTTGAGCTTGGCATTCTAGATCTGAGAGCAACTTGAGCAAAGACGAAACGCTGGAGATAGAGGACAATAAGACAACTTCGAAGAAACTACCATTAACAGTTTGCTTATTTCTATTTTTCTTTTGGTTTCTTTGATTTAATGTTTAATTGATTGTGTTGTTATTGATTTAAATTGATCATATTTTCATACACACACAAACAAATACAACTTTATGTGTTAAAGTCAAACATGACTTGCAAGTTCATCTCCTTATATTAATTAGTTATTCAATTAATTAATTATCCTCACCTTCCTCTTTTGATTGAGAAAATCATGATCACTAATTTCTCACTCTAATTGGTTAACTAACTCATTTATTCTCCAATCCTATTGATTTATCCAATCCCATCAACCAATCCCACTAACCACTCAAATTGGCTTCCCCAATCCCACCAATTAGCCTAATCTAAAACCACTAATTCTTCCAATCTATTTCCTCTCAATGTTTTGGAACCATTGATCAGGATCTTTTACAATGAAATCTTGATTGTTCATTTCGAAATAGGAAATCTATAAATAATCTTCTACCCTCTCATAAATCATCTAGAATCTTCATAACGAAGCATTGAGAAATTATCTCTTGAGCACATTGAGAGTTATTATCACATTCTATTTCACCATTATCAATACGAATTGAAGCTTTTGCAACAACAACAATGGAGGGTTTGTATTAAATCAAGCAATCTAAAATCCAAACATCAATACAAACACAACTCCAACATGGGATTGTATAGCTTTTAAGGTTTTGAATTCAATTTATGTTATTTATAGGATTACATTGTTTAATTGATTTTTTTATTTTAGAACATCATTTCATGAGTACAATTGGAATCTAATATTGTTTTGAATTGATTTATTTTAATTCATTTCTTTATTTCCTAATTCTTTATCCCCCATTATGTAATACCCCTCATGTTGCTGCTTGTTCTTGACATTCTCTGTGGTTTTATTTGGCACATTGTGGTTTTGATGATACTATTGATGTTATGTTGTGGTAGCTTAGATTGTTTCTAATTATATTACTCTTATGATGCCATGGATATTATAATGACATTTTTATTACGATTTTTTTGATGGAGTTAATTGGAATGCAGTAGGCTAGAGAATAGTAATTGATGATGTTGATGTGAATTAATGTAATTCAATAATGCAATAGGTGATGATATGATTTGGTGAGGGGACAGGTAGCATCACTCATTCGCGAGCACCCTGCTATACTACAAATCCTTCTCACGATGCTTTGTAATTGATTATATGTATGTATGTTGTGTATCACCTTATTGGATGCAGGCTTTGCAGGAATAAGACTCGATTCCACCTATTTCGATAGGTTCGGGCGAGCATTGAACCAACCCAACGACAAGAAGTTGAACAAAGGTGACATGGAAGTAACTCCGTCCCAAGATGTCAACTGTCTTGTATCTTCTTGGTTTTGTGTGTCTTGGTCATAGCCATTTTGTTGTTACGTTAGTCTTTGTATGTTATTATTTTATGACTTATCTAATGTGGTGTATGGTTTTATGTTGTGATTTATATAATTAAACAATTAATAAAATAAAGTATAAAATAATAAATAAATAATTAAATAAATAAATGTTAGTAGTAGTTTGTGAAAATATTAAATTTATTTTGAGAAAATCTTGCAAATGGTTGATTTCAATTATTTTAATGGGCATGTGATTATTTAATAAAGTGTTTGTGGAGATGATAAATAAATAAATAAATAAATAAAAGTTAAATTTTGTGGATTTGAATATATTTAAATTTTATTTATTTCTGGAAAAGTGACTTATGGTATTCACGAGAAGAGGAAATGGAAGAGACTTTCTGAGTGTTGATTTTATTTAGAGGTTTTTCTTTGTATGGGGTTGCATTCTCTTTCTTCTGATTCTGGAGAAATTTTGCATACATCTTTTCTGTCATTCTAGAGGAGTATTGCATTCTCTTTCTATTATTCTGGAGTTAAATTTATTGAAGAAGAAGGTTCAGTCTGAGGGAGGTTCTGGATCTGTTGTTGGAGACATTCGGCAGCAAAGGAGTAGCTCTGCAGAAAGGATTTGATCAAGCTCAGGAAAAAGCTTCCACAGATCCTCTACAGGCATAGAACACCCAGGTTCTTTTTCTCCTTTTTAATTATCTTCTTCCTGTAGCAAAAAATGAACTAAAAATTGTCTTTTTGTGAATGAAATTTCCTCTTGAGGTTTGAAATTAAATGTGTGAGGAAAGAAAATTCTTCGGGGTTTTTAGAAATGTTTTGGATTGTTATTCAATCAAAAGAAATTT
>VDFB02078001.1:0-17091 GCA_007258455.2 Sequoia sempervirens
AAATATCTTTTTTTGCTACAAGCTATGCCATGAACATGGGAATTTGGCAAGAGATGTAGGAGCTAGAAACAAAATCAATTAGATTATAACATAACATCTGTTGCTTCACAACATTTTGAGCAAACATGTAGTAGGAGAATAAATTTTTGTGAGAATACTATAGGAAAGGAAAAAAATCAAGGGCAGTAAAAAGGCCAAATCCTAGTGGAAAATCTCTTTGTAGTACTAGAAAACATAGAAATAGAAGAAACATAATTCCTAGAGGGATCCAAATGAAACAAGGATCAATGGCCTTAAAGAAGCATTCAAGAAAGTAGACACTAAAAATTAAAAAATAAAAACAACCACAAAGAATGTAATTTCAATGCCAACTATCTTCCATTAATACAAAAAACAAGAAGAAAGTGGAAAAGCTAAAGTTTCACGAGATCCTAATCCCAATGTCAATCTCTTTATCATAACCAGAAATGCTGTTAGCCACAAAGAAGAAGAGGAAAACAACAAAGGAACATATAGATATTGAGGAAGAGCTTAACATGTTGTAGTCTATGAACATTAAGTTTTCCACACTGCATCTTGACGGGTTGGCGCATGATTGGTGGCATCACGGCATGTACACACTTGGCCATCATGCAGTTACTACTTGTTGATGTGATTTTTGTGACCGCACCAATCAGCAGAATAAAGTTGTCCGAAGGCTACTCCATTCTCTCTTGACCAAAGTATTCTGTGCCCTAAGATTGCGAGATAGATCGCACGTTCAACTCCAAGGTTCCAAAATACTTAGAATACCCTCAGTTGGTTGGTTGTGAATTGTTGTTTTCACAAGGGGACTTACACAATTGTTCAGGATACTTGCAGTAAACAACAGATAAATGCTTTGAAGGGAACTTTTGTGCGAATGATTTGGCGTTGATGTATAAGTTTTCCTAAACTAACCCAAAGTGTGCGGAATTGAAAATAGATGCAAGGTTCAGAAAGTCTAAGTCCTAGGCTAAATGCAAGAGGTATTGGGCCCGACTTCAATGAGCTTTAACCGAACGTTGTCTTGCCTCCATTGGATAGCTTCGACAAGGTTGGTGCAATCTTCAAGGGAGTGAAAAGATGTTCAAATCATGATCCAACAATGCAAATACCATCAAAACAATGCATACATACACATGGATCTTGACCGAAGTTAAACTTAAAAGGTATTCCAGTTGACCACGCAGGACAAACTTACCATCAGTAAGCTTGTTAGTGGTATGGACTAATGAAGCTCACTTAAATCAAACACAACCACTCATAATTAAATACTAACATGAAAAATTACTTTAATTCCTACTTGAAGTCGAAAGACGAAGAAACCTCACAAACTATTCATGACAAAAGTGGAGTTCACCATCAATGAAATTCTTTTATTATGATAGCCTTCATGACAATTTCTTACAAAATTCGCTAAGGGATAATTCCCCTTATTCTCCAAAGAATGCAATGAAACTACTCTAACTACTTCAAAAATGTCTACTATCTAGTCTGCTCTGATGTATATCCCACTAATCTGACTAACTACTAGTGTACAAATGAGGGGACTCCCCTTTATATAGCTGGCCAATCCCAACGGATGGTCCAGATCAAATTACAATGGAAGGCTTAGATCGAGCCACCTCAGCCCTAGACAAGATTTACCCTAAAAACTGCCAGAAGGTGGAGTGGCATCATAAATGATCTCAAAATAGTAGATTCCTCCTTGACCACTATGGGAAATTAATGCCCACTATCCCTCCAGAAGATTCTCGTCCATGACCTTGTTTCCATTGCTCTTTTCTCTGCTGCATAAGCTACGAACTGGGCCAGCACTGAATCAACTTCCTCCTCAGAAATCGCCAGAGTAAGATTGAGTTGATACTCAAGAATAGCCACCATCTGCTCCTACCGATCACAAGACTTTCTCCAAGTCTCAATAGACTCCTGTGTGCTCTGAATAATTGCAGCAGGAGCAGCAGAAGGTTGAGTACCATCCAGACATTCAGATACTAAGGACTAAACACTCTAAAGTGTTTAGCGACATTCCACCTGGCAGACCTCCAGACAAAGGCACTGAGCACATTATCGAGTTGGAGGAGGGCGCACATCCCATTATGATTACACCCTACAGGCATCCGAAATGGCTCAAGGATGAGATAGAGAAGACAATCAATGAGCTGTTGGCTATGGGGCATATCAGACCTAGCAAGTCACCTTTTGCTTCATCGGTCGTATTGGTGAAGAAAAAGGATGTATCACTTTGGATGTGTATAGATTACCGCCAACTCAATAAGAAGAGAATTAAGAACAGGTACCCGATACCTCGCATCGATGAGTTGATTGATGAGTTGCACGGTGCTATCTTCTTCACGAAGATTGACTTGAGATCTAGGTACCATAAGATTCAGATGAGGGAGCAGGACATTGAGAAAACCGCTTTCAGATGCCATTGCGGTCACTTCGAGTTCTTGGTTATGCCCTTCGGTCTAACCAATGCACCTGCTACCTTTCAGGCTACCATGAACAGGGTCTTCAGTTCTCAGCTGCGGAGATTTGTGTTGGTCTTCTTCGATGACATCCTGGTGTACAGTAGGTCATGGGAGGAGCATTTAGCTCACTTGGATACAGTTTTGGGTATCTTGGCTGAGGAGTCATTCTATGCCAAGGAGTCCAAGTGTGAGCTAGGCATGGCTGAGTTGTTATATCTTGGGCACATCATCAGTGCCAAGGGAGTTAGTATGGACCCTGAGAAGGTCCGAGCTATAGTTGAGTGGCCAGTACTAGAGAACCTTACGCAGCTCAGAGGATTCATTGGGTTGTGTGCTTTTTATAGGAGATTTGTTAGTGGGTTCTCATGTCACGTAGCACCCCTTACTGATTTGACGAAGAAAGGGGCTTTTGCTTGGTCACCAGAGGCTCAGGAGTGCTTTGACAGGTTTAAGGTGATCATGACTTCATGTCCAGTGTTAGCATTACCAGACTTGACGAAGTCATTTGATTTGTATTGTGATGCTTCAAGAGAGGGCATTGGTGCCGTTTTGATGCGGGAGAGACACCCTATTGCTTTTGAGAGTAGAAAGCTCAGGGGTCCTGAGAGGTTTTACAGTATTTATGACAAGGAGATGTTAGCCATTATGCATGCTTTGGCTAAATTCAAGCAATACTTGGTGGGCAGCAAGTTCAGTGTGTGTACAGACCACAACAACTTGAAACACTTCCTTGGACAGTGAGACTTAAATGAGAGACAACAAAAATGGGTCAGCAAACTACAGTCGTATGATTTTGACATCACCTTTATTAAGGGGAAGTAGAATGTTGTAGCTGACACCTTGTCTCGCAGACCTCAATTGAATGCTATGGCACAGATCTCTGAGGATTGGAGGCATCAGATCATTACAGAGTATGCTAAGAACCCATGGGCTTCTAGCATTATTGATGGGACAGAGCAGGATAGTAGGTACACCATTGTGAATGACTTGATCATTTACAAGGGGCGGATTTTTCTGGTTCCTAATTCAGAGTTGAGGGATACAGTTCTGAGAGCCTTTCATGATCTTCCTATGGCGGGCCATCCTGGTTATTTCAAAACATATAAGCTGGTACGGGAACGGTTTACTTGGAAAGGGCTAAAGACTAATGTTCTTCAGTATGTTCAAGAGTGTTTTGTTTGCTAGCAGAACAAGTAGGAACACACATATCCTGCTGGATTGCTTCAGCCACTTCCGATACCTGACAGGAAGTGGGAGTGTTTATCGATGGACTTTATCACAGGTTTTCCGAAAACCCAAGGTAAAGATTGCATTTACGTAGTTGTAGCGCTCGGAAAATTAAGAGTAATTTTCAAACCATTTAACTCAACATTAAAGAGAAATTAAGAGTATTCTAAATTTATTCAAACCATTATAAATAGGTTTCCAAAAAGTCAACATTTCTCATAACACTTCCAAATGAAATACAGAGAATTTAAATTGCATTTCATAAATTAATATCATCAATGTAATGTATCAAAACATAAGTATTTCAATGACTTTATCATATACATATATTCAATCTCACTTGGAGGAATCAATCCTTCTAATAGAACATCTTTTCTATGCTGAGTTATAGAACTTTAACCTCTCGAAATCAATGTTACATTAAATACTTTCAAAACATACTTTCATTTCAAGTTTCAACTAGAATGTCAAAATGCATATACATGTACAATGGGCTTCACAAGCCAAGTCTGAATGATACATAAGTACATCAATAGCAAATAACCTTGGATCCACCAACCGCCGTGACACCATGGTCTTCTTGCGAGCTGGGGCCAAGAATGTGATTCAGGCGCCTTTTCCGCCCAACCACGAAGTCCATGACTTCCCCGGGTCCCTTCCTAACTCGAAGGAATCCCCGGCCCTGCATAAAGGAGCCTAGCAACCCGAAACAGTAGAACAGGAGGGCACTCTCGGTGCGTGCCTGATGCCTATATGCATTTCTAACATGAAATAAACACATTTCTTGCAACAGGAGGTGGCAGAGACTCAAATAAATTTCTAGGCTTTTAAATAAACAATCCATCTATTTCAATGGTACAGTGCTTGGCCAAGCAAAATAATAAATGGTAGAATTAGAAAAGGTAATACTACCATCTCCGTTTGCCCACCTTCGGCACCCTGTCCCGGAAGTTACCATAGTGAAGTAAAATAATACTTAACAGAAACTTTATACATTTTCAAACAGGCTTCCATCATTTAATCAATTCTAAAAGAAGTGAATTTTCAGTACATTCTTTATATTTCAGTTGTAAGATGTCATTTATCCTTTGGTAAGTGTCCCTTTTAATTTGGATAAAGAACATATATATATATATATCTTGATAATTTTCAGTGCACTAATTGATAGTAAGAACAGTGTTTTCAATTTTCAATATGCATTTCTATTCTTACAAGCTCAAGCTGATTGAAAGTTTTAATTCCCTATTTCAATACAGGCTATAGAGTAAAATAATTTACTGATACAATGCAATCTGAGGTGTGAAAGATAATCTTTCATTCATATTTCATGTTGTATTCCTTTTAACATATTCAAGGTACTTTCCAGTTTACATGATGTCTCAAAAACACTTCTGTTCTTGTTTCAGGTTTATCAATTCAGAGATATTTGTATATTTTCAACAGAATTCATTCTACTTTCTGATACATGGCTTTTCAAGACAATTCTGTCCTTGCTTCAGATTTAATAATTCAAAGATATTTATATAATAGAATTCATACTATTTTCTGTTTCATGGCTTTTCAAGATATTTCTGTCCTTGCTTCAGGTTTAACAATTCAAAGATATTTATATAGCGGAATTCATACTACATTCAAGATATTTCTGTCCTTGCTTCAGGTTTATCAATTCAGAGATATTTGTATATATATTCAACAGAATTCATACTACTTTTCTGGGAAAGAGTTTCCTGTTTCAATTTGTATTTGGCACAAAATCAACAGAGTTCATACTATTTTCTGGATATGAGTTTTCTGCTTCAACTTGTATTTGGCACAAAATGCATGGGTATCTATTTATATATGTATATATATATAGGTATATATGTATATATGTATGTATGTGCAGTCAATTTGTATATATATATATATGTGTGTGTGTGTGTGTGTGTGTGTGTAGAAATTCATGTTCAGCTGTGTATAATTTGAAGTAAGAAATTCTGGTTTTCAAATCTGTGCAACGAATTTACTGGCCGTGCACACATAACAGGGTATTTTACATAGTTTCCTTACTGGCATTGAGCGACCAAAAGGGGGCTCAGGAAAGCCCTTGCCCCTCCCATGGGGAGGGGGCGGGCTGTGAGGGCTCGTGCCCTCCACAGGGCGCGAGCCTCCACGTCCACCTTCCCATGGGGAGGGCAGGGGAAATTAATTCCCACAGCAATTTCAAAACTCAAGAAAAAAGAAAGGCATTCGCCCAGTATAAACTGCATTCGGATTTATCTCAAGCCATTTTGGTTTTTATTAAGATGACAGAATTTTTAAACAAACAGATATGGAGACATGTAATTACACTTGAGAAAAATGCAGACTTGCCACAGAACGAAAACCCTAATTCTGAGGAAGGAATGGGTATTCTATAATTGCTACACAGAATAATAAGCTGTTACCCAGATTTCAAAACGAAATTGGAAAGAATTCTCAGTTGTTTGTACTCTAAAACAGGGAATAATTCAATTCCTTACTGCAGTTTTTAAAATAAAGTTAAAAGAAGGCATAATGAAGAGAACCTGGTAAAATTTGGTTCTATTTGCAGATGTTCAACAGTACCTCCTTTCTTTCCTCTGTTCCAGAGCTCTGCGATGTATTCGATCAAAGTCTTTTCCTCTTTCTTAAAGCCTCCTCCTCTTTCTCGAGGATCATGCATAAAATTTCCAGTTGACAGCAGTTTTGCAAGGATTGCCACATGCCCAGCAATTTGTTGGTTTTGAGACAGAATTTTCCAGAGCCCAATGCTCTCTCGGGCTGTTCATTCTTAATTCTTTTGAAAAAAAAATATCACCATATATCCCAAAACAGAATTATTTATATCCCTTTTATGCAATTTTTGAAAATTCATTTATGCAAAACAGATTTATATTATGTTTATTCTTTTATTTAATTTGTTTTTATTTTTAAATACATTTCTTTTAACAAAAACAGATTTAACCTTTTGTTGCTCAAATATATATAATGAGAAATAAGGAAATAGAATAAGCCATATTATTTCATGATTTAATTTAACCATATTTCAAATTCGCTATGCTAATCATTTCACGCAATCACATTGTAAAAATGAACATGACCTAATGCAGCTACATGATGTAAGTGGTGTGTGCATAACCGAGAGTTTCTCCTCCTCTACCCTGTCGAGAAGCTAACCTCCTTTTCCTCAATCACACTCTTGGCCTTCGATCTCCTTGGCCTTCGATCACCTGCCACTCAGATGCACTCAGGCGTGCAAAACAAAAGAGTATTAGTAACCATTGTAGAAACAATAATTAACTCATCATTTATATGAATGCATTCATAATTCTTAAAAGAAAACAATTATATTAAAGCATTGCTCTTAACACATATCACACTTCATATATTAAATCTCATAAGGTCATGGTCAAACATTATCTAAATAAGTCATGGTCAAACTAAGTCAATGGTCAAAATAAGTCATGATCAAAATAAGTCAATGGTCAAAATAAGTCATGATCAAAATATGTCAATGGTCAAAATAAGTCAATGTATGAGACGTGACAGTAGTTGTCGATTGGCTGACTAAGTATGCGCACTTCTTTTCAATCACTACTACATTCACAGCATCGCAGACTGTAGAGCTTTTCTTCAGAGAGGTATTCCAGCTACATGGTTTGCCTCAGACTATAGTCAGCGATAAAGACAGTCGGTTCATGAGAAAATTTTGGCAGGAGTTGTTCAAACTTTGTGGGACCCAACTGACACCTAGTACCAGCTACCATCCCTAGACAGATGGACAGACGGAAATTGTCAATAAGTGGGTGGAAGGATATCTGCGCAATTACATAGCTGGACAGCAAAGAGCTTGGGTGAGGTAGATATACCTCTGTGAGTATTGTTATAACTCTACTCACCACATGACTATACAGATGATGCCCTTCATGGCATTGTATGGGTATGAGGCGCCCAACCTTTTGGATTTGGTATTGAGTGATAGCAGAGTGCCTAGGGCAGGTGATATGATGCAGGATTAGCAGGATATATTGAGGTCTCTCAGAGACAATATTCACCGGGCGCAGAATCAACAGAAGCAGTATGCTGATCAGAAAAGGGTTGAGCGTTCCTTTGCAGTGGGTGACATGGTATATCTCATGTTACAGCCATATCGTCAGTCCACTCTGCGGAAGAGTGGTGCAAAGAAGTTGAAACCTCGTTACTATGGTCCATTCCGTATTATCAGACGAGTGGGCGAGGTTGCTTATGAGTTGGACTTACCGGCGGATAGCAGGGTTCATAACGTATTTCATGTTTCATGCCTGAAGAAGGCATTGGGTCAGCATGTGATCCCCTCTCCAATACTGTCATGTCCCCTTCTCAGTGACATCTCTCGGAGCACAGGATTAGCCTATCACACGACCTTCGTAGGCTGATAGTTTGGATAGAGGGTCACATTGGAGCTTGGCTCAGCTTCAGTTGTCTGAGTTTGATCAGTTGGCTTTCGTTTGGACTCATTCGGAGACTTTTTGCAGAAGTTGCTATTTTTAGCATTTCTTGGCAGTCAGCGTGGGACCCCTGCTATTTTTGGCAGTATGGCTTTGGCAGTATTCAGGATCACTTCAGTGTTCGTCAGTTTCAGACGGATCAGTCATCGGATGAATAACGAGGGAGATATTAAAATTTAATTGTATTAATTAAATATTAATTATTTGATGATTATAATATAAAGTTATAATATTAAATTATAACTTAAGTGATTCTATTTGAGGGGGTCGCCATCATCAGAAGGGGCCAAATTGAGAATTATATTTTATTATAAAAATTTGGCTGGGACTATTGAAATATTAAAAAGAATTAAAAGTGCGAATTTTAATGATTCCCTATCTTTGTGGAAATCGCACTTTTCAAGAGATATAGGCTTTGCATTGGGAATTGTGCCATTATGTGATTATTGAGAATTGAAATTGATCAACTTTGATCTGAGCAAGAGACTTTAGGGTTTCAAGTTCGAATTCCTTGGGGAACGAGCCATCTCCATTGGAAGCAGTTCAGAGGGTGTGAAATAACACCTGATTTATTGCCAGCAGAGGTTTCTTCATCCAGAGGAAATCATTGATCTTCAGAGATATTTACATTCAAAGGTTTTCAGAGTAGTTTCCATTCAGAAGACATTTATTTCATCTAGGCACACACATTTTGGAGATTTGGAGAGTTCCAGAGAAGCCGTACAAAATCATTAATTACTGCTGTCAGCCGTACCATTTAGTACAGCAGGCCGTACTTTTCAGAAATCCGTACTTCTCTTATGAAGCAAACCGCCTTCAGTCTTCACCATCTGGCTTCATTCATCAGGGCGCAAATATCAAGAGAGCATCTGTGTGGCGTCTGGCAGAGGAGAAGAGTATCAATCATTGCATGCCATACCAGCATCAGCAATTCATTTATTGCTGCTACAGAAATCAGGTTTTTAATAAAATCATTGTTTTTTCACATTGCATGTAACTGGGCATTTTTGTAATCATTCTGGAAGAGTAATAAATTGTACTGGCATCCATATTTCATCATTCTTAGAGTTAAATAATTTTTATTGAATTTATTTCAAGTACTTGCCAAAATCACAATTTCCTTGTATTGCACAAAAAACTCAAAAACAAGCAAAAAACCAAAATCCTTCAAAAAAATCAGAAAAACGATCAGATCCGGAGAATAGGGGAAACTAGGGTTTCTACAGTGGTATCAGAGCTAAATCCTGCCATACTGAGGGTTTAGCCATCTTATGCAGCTAGAAGAGTTTGAACCATACAGGTATTACACACGCAGACGTGCCTTGATTGACAGGCAACGGAGTTTGAGCAGGTAGCCGGGAAACATGGCTGACAGGAATGACAGGGCTGATAGAACTGATATACCTAGGACAGAGATCCCACCTAATAACAGAGATCACGATGATGCAAAGGTTTTGATTGCACTCAGAGATCTTCGTGCAGGTCAACAGCGGTCCGATGATGTATTACAGCAGTTGGCAGTTGCACTTCAGAGACTGGGTACTCCGAGGAGACCGTCACCACATCGTGACGATGAGAGGAGTAAAGCAGGGTCTCGCAGGGCACCTAGGACAGCCTCACGGACAGCAGACAGGCCTACCAGGCCTACATTTGTGAGACAGGAGGCCGAGGAGGTCTTGGCAGGTGAGGAGCAGGATGAGTTGTTCATGGATAATGCTTTATGGCAGCTTAACGAGGAGGGAGTTAGTACCACCCGAGGTCGAGAACGGATCACTCTTGACCGCTTTATTACCGCAGGCTAGAGCACCACGTAGGTCGACAAGATTGGAGACTCCAGATTTCTCGTAATCAATGACTCAAAAACATGCAAACAAACGTGCTTAACCTAGTGATGTTCGATGGGAGGGCAAGGCAGACAGCCCGCTACGGATTAGCAAACTAGATACATTCCTCACACTACGCCTGATGGCTGAGAGAGATGCCATTCGTTATGCAACACTACATCTGGAGGGGGTAGCTTACGACTGGTGGCACCACGGGATGGTGACGTTACAGCATGACCGGATCACATCCTACCAGGAGTTTGTTGACAGGTTGGTAGAGCGTTTTGACAGGAAGGATCCGGAATCCTACTTCAGAGACTTGGCACAGTTGAGGCAGAGTGGCAGTCTAGAGACTTATATCGGTGACTTTCAGAGGCTATCAGTCATGGTTCCGAACATATCAGAGAGGCGTTTGGTAGTACTCTTCATGGAGGGTTTGACAGAGCCACTGAGAGGCTGGATCAAAGCTGAAATATTCCGAGCCAATTTTTTGATTTTTTACAATTAACAAATTACGACGGTGCACCCGTTAAGGTTAGATGAGAAAACCAAAACGTATAAGAAACAACTCTAACCAGAATGGCACCGCTGAGGATGAGCATTGGTCAGAGGGTCTTCTACTCTACTTGCAGAAAGGAACTCAACGTCAAGTATGTGCTACCCAATCCAATGCGGAGTGAGGGGCGACCATATGACGGAGTGATTACAAGATCTACTGCTTGAAAGAAAATGCTGAATACAAAATCTACTACTTGAAGGAAATTGCCGAAAACTGGAAACCCTCAACACCCAGAATGTGCTTTCTAGCCCGGAGTGGGATAGTAGCGACCATAGGGCGGAGATCTATCTATTACAACTTCAAATGAAAATTGAACAATACCAATTCAAGCAACAAGCTGGATAATGACTGCCAGTACTACTGGTCAGTTTACAATATAAGATCATATGCCTGTCAAGATGTTAGAACCGTATATATATGATTCATGCAATACATTACAATCTCTTCTTGACCGAGCTCAATAAACCATAAGAATCATTACAACTTTTACAAAAGACGATCTGTTTTTTCTGCTTCTACAAATCTGTATATTGCTGGTTAAAAACAGCAGCCTTGTGAATAGATATAAATGCTTGTAGCTCCCTCACAACTCACTCAAATGGCCCAAACCAAGATGCAATAGACTAATATGAAGAATGCGCCCAATCTAGAACCTTAACCTCGATCCCAAACTCAAGGAAATCACAATGCACAAATCCCAAGGAATCTAAATGGTACGGCCTTAAGGAAAAAGGCGATTTTCTTTTTAAAAATGATGCAAGCACTATAAAATATGAGAACTGGAGAATATGATGGCTTCCGACAAACAAAAAGAATGAGCTAATACCCAGAAAGACTATTTTTGTATTTTCCAATATATGAATGAAACATGCAATCTGCTGTGTATCAAAATGCAATAAGCTGAAACACTAAAATACTCAAAACAGATTTCCCAATGCAAAACTGAACACAAATGAAATAGCTAAGATGCACTCACAAATAGATTACTAATCATCACTAGTCGTTGTCTTTCAAACGAGAAGAGATGCCCAAACTAGGAGGTCTTCATCCCTCGAACAATCCAGAATCAATCCGGCAGCATAACAGTGTAATTTCCAAGATGCCCCAAATGATGCACAATACTCCCTTTTTATAACCTTCGCTTGACTTCACGAAACCCTAGAATCTGATTTTAGGTCAAAATCCCCTTTCCTCAAAGATGGCGTACTTTTGCCTTCAAGCTCTTGATTTAATATTTCATTTAAATATTCAACCTTGAAATATGCGCCAAACATAATCCTGCTTTGACTTAAGGAATATTAAAATGTTCTTTAATGAGGGCGCCACCCTCAATGACCACCTTTTTAAAACGACATTAAGTCATTAAGCCTAAGCCAAGGGTCAACATTAAAATATAACATTTTAACGTGACTATTTTAATTTAAATGACTTAACTCATTTCTCTGCAAATGCCCTGAAGCCAACACTGATGAAGTCAACTGATCAATCTGAAACCGGAAGTCAACCAATCTGAGCTCTTCTGGAAGCTGCCAAAAATAGAATTTACTAAAAATAGTAAATTCCAAAAAGTGCTCTGAATGCTGAGACGAACATACCACTGCGAAGCCCTCTGAAAACCCAGAAGGAATCCGCCATTAAAATTTCATCTCCGAGCAATGATCTCCTCAAAATTAGGAAACCCTAATTTTAACTTCCGACTAGCCTCCGGGTTCCCAACGAAAGGCCAACGGTCACTGAAACTGTCAAGCTTAGAAAGGGGACATTACAGTCCGCCCTCCCCAAGATTGCTTGTCCTCAAGCAATTGCAAACTAGGGTGCTGCATTATCTCATCACTTTCCCAAGTTGCATCCTCCATCGGCAGGTTCTTCCACTTTACCAAACATTCTCTGATAGTTCTATTCCTCAAGGAACGTTCTCTGAAGTCAAGTATCGACTCGGGAACCAGAACCAACTGTCCTTCTTCGTCCAATGGTGGCAACTGTGAAGAAGCAACCACATTGTGTCCAAGAGCCTTCTTGAGGCGAGACACGTGGAAGACGTTATGCACTCTGCTATCTGAAGGTAGCTCCAACTCATAAGCAACAGCCCCAACCTTTCTGATGACCCTAAACGGCCCATAGAAGCGAGGTTTGAGCTTCTCAGCTCCACTCCTCTTGAGAGTTGACTGTCTGTAAGGTTGTAAACGGAGATAGACCATATCCCCAACCTCAAAAGAACGCTCAATACGCTTCTGATCAGCATACAACTTCTGCTGATTTTGTGCAATCTGCAAATTCTCCTTCAAGGACCTCATTATGTCCTGACTATGCTGCAACAAATCCTTGGCTAAAGGAGCTTTGCTGTCACCAAACACCAAATCTGCAAAGCTGGGTGCTTCATACCCATAAAGTGCCAAGAAAGGAGACATTTTGATTGACATATGGAAGGTAGAGTTGTAACAGTACTCGCCTATATGCAGCCACTTAACCCAAGCTTTCTGCTGTTCTGACACATAGTTTCTCAAGTAGCCTTCTAGCCACTTGTTCACCACTTCTGTTTGCCCGTCAGTTTGGGGGTGATAACTCGTGCTTGGGGTGAGCACAGTACCACTCATTCTAAAAATTTCCTGCCAAAAGGTACTTAGGAACTTACTGTCCCTATCACTTACAATATTCTTAGGCAAGCCATGAAGTCTAAACACTTCTCGAAAAAACAAATCTGCAACTTGGGCTGCAGAAAAAGTGCTGGTAATAGCAAAGAAATGAGCAAACTTGGTGAGTCTGTCAACTACCACATAAATGCAATCCTTCCCTTGGGCCTTGGGCAACCCAGTGATGAAATCCATTGAAATGCTTTCCCATTTCTGATTGGGAATTGGAAGTGGTTGCAGCAAACCGGCTGGTAAGGTGTGCTCATTTTTATTTGCTTGGCAAACAGGACATTCCTGAATGTAACGTTGAACCTCCTTCTTCAAACCTTTCCAAGAAAACCTTTCTCGGATCTGCCTATAGGTCTTGAAAAACCCTTGGTGACCAGCAACTGGAATGTCATGAAAATTCAAGAGAATCTTCTTCTTGAGCTTAGAATCGGCTACCAGAAAGATTCTACCCTTATACTGAATCAAACCCTCAACCACTTGGTACTTTTCATCATGGAAAGTACCTTCCAGACTGCTGGTTGCAAACTGATTTTTTGCATAATCAGCCAGCAACATGTCTCTCCAGTCTGCAGTAAGCCCACACAATGAGCTAAGATGAGGCCTTCTGGATAGAGCATCGGCCACTACATTATTTTTCCCTTTGACGTATTCAATGTCAAAGTCGTAAGCTTGAAGCTTACTCACCCATTTCTGTTGCCTCTCATTTAAATCCTTCTGGTGCATAAAATGCTTGAGGCTATTGTGGTCTGTTTTAACCACGAACTTATTCCCCACCAAGTACTGGCGGAACTTGGCTAATGCATGCATAATGGCAAGCATTTCTTTGTCATAAATTGAATATGACCTTTCCACACCCCTTAATTTCCGGCTTTCAAACACAATAGGGTGTTTGTCTTGCATCAGGACAGCACCAACTCCTTCACCCGATGCATCCCACTGCAGCTCGAATGGCTTAGAGAAATCAGGGATAGCCAAAACTGGGCACGAGCTCATGATCTTCTTAAATTTTTCAAACACAACTTGAGCCTTTTCTGACCAAACAAAGGCTCCCTTTTTGGTGAGATCAGTAAGGGGGGCCGCATTCTGAGAATACCCCTTAACAAACCTCCGATAGAAACCACAAAGGCCCAAAAAACCTTTCAACTGAGTCAAACTTTCAGGTGGTGGCCAATCAACCACGGCTTTGATCTTCTCCGGATCCACCTTTACTCCCTCAGCACTGATTATGTGGCCAAGGTATAATAACTCCACCATTCCAAATTCACATTTGGAAGCCTTGGCGAACAAACTCTCAGATTCCATGATACTAAGCACTTCCTCCAAGTGCTTGAGGTGATCTTCCCAAGTCTTGCTGTAGATCAGAATGTCGTCAAAAAATATCAGCACAAACCGCCTTAACTGATTCTGAAACACACGGTTCATGCAAGACTGAAAGGTGGCCGGTGCATTAGTCAAACCAAATGGCATGACTAAGAATTCGAAGTGGCCATAGTGACATCTGAAAGCTGTCTTTTCCACATCTGATCCCCTCATCCTTATCTGATGGTAACCGGATCTTAGATCAATCTTTGAGAAGAACTTAGCCCCATGTAGCTCATCAATGAGCTCATCTATTCTGGGAATGGGGTATCTATTCTTGATAGTGCTTTGGTTCAAAGCACGATAGTCCACGCACATGCGCATGGTACCAGCCTTCTTCTTTACAAGAACCACTGCAGAAGCAAAGGGGCTCTTGCTTGGGCGTATGAAACCCATCTCCAAAATTTCTCGGATATTCTTCTCGATCTCATCCTTTGCCTCTTCGGATACCGGTATGGAGTTGTGATCACCGGTTTAGCTCCTTCCTTGAGCTCTATTATGTGTTCTGAACCTCGATCAGGGGGAGGTCCAGGAGGTAAATCAGCAAACACTTTACTCTTTTTGGTGAGTAAAGATTGGATATCAGGAGGATGCTCTACTTTAGTTTCAGCGGGACTTGCTGGAAGAATCATGCACTCAGCAGCCCATTCCACTTGATCATGACGTATCAACTTAGCCATCCTCTTGAATGATACAATCCGGGGACCACCATTTGACATACCTCTCAACACCACCTTCTTCCCATCGGATTGAAACTTCAACTCCATAGTTTGCAGATTTAGAGAGATCTCTCCAGGAGATCGCAGCCATTGAATGCCAAGGACAGCATCCGTATCTCCAATACTGACCACATAGAAGTCATCCTTGACTTCGTAATTGCCCAATTGCATTGACATGTTCGGAATCCTCTTGGTGCATGAGATGTGAAACCCATCCGCAACCATAACTCTCAACCCTTCAAAGTCTTCTGTTTGCAATCCTTTCTTTGCCACCACAACTTCGTCTATGAAGTTATGTGTTGCACCAGTGTCAATCAAAGCAACAATACGTTGCCCTTTGATCATTCCCCGAACTTTAAAGGACTCATTCTTTTGGAAGCTCGAAAGCTGAGCCAATGTACCACCACTTTCCTTTTCACCTTCAGACTCTTCTGGAGTATTTTCTTCATCGCTGTCCTCAAAGTCAGCTTGCTGATCAGAAAAATCAGAATTGCTTTCATCAGCTGTGTAGAACTCAATTTGATGAATTTTAGCCCCCTTTGGGCACACATGATCTTGTGACCATTTTTCTCAACAACGGAAACATAAACCTTTCCTACGGAGTTCATTGATAGTCTCTGGATCCAATCTTGAGCCATGAGGTTTCTGTGGTTTAAACTCCTTATGATGAGGCTTCTGATGAAACTTTTTCCCTCTATCTCCTTTGTGAAAAGCCGGTTTGGAATGGAACTTAGCTTTGGGAGCAGCCCACTCCATGTTTCTAGCTTTTTTCATTGCTTCTTGTAGGGACGGTGGATCAAAAGCTTTGATCCAACCCTTGATTGGCTCCATCAATCCTTCAGTGAATAGGATTACTAATCTTCTCTCTGTGGTTCCAGTGACCATAACTGAAAGTCTTTGAAACTCAGCTATGTAGGCATCCACAGTGCCATATTGTCTCAACTGTGCCAACTCCCTAAAGTGTACTTCTGGGTCCTTCTTCTCGAACCTTTCAATGAATCTATTGGAGAATTCATCGTATCTAGTGATAGACCCATGACCTAAGGTGACTAGGCCATGGTACCACCATTCATGCACCACCCCATCTAGGTGTAGCGTAGCGAATCTAATCGCTTCTTCTTCAGCCATTGGCCTAAGTGCCAAGTAGTTGTCTAGTTTTTGTAACCAGGCTCGAGCAGAATTATTATCGCTTCCATCAAAATGGGCAAGCGTAACCTTGTTGAGAGCTTGATTCCAATCTCCTTGTGCTGGGGTTCTTTTTTGATCATAGTTCCTACCTTGGCCTCTATCCTTCCTCCGATACTCCATGTAATCATTGAAGGACATCTCAAGTTTTACTTCATCAGAAAGAGTGTCATACTCTGTTCGGCCTATCCTCACCCTCTCCAAGGGTGAAATATTTTCTTCAGGATCAGGCTGTGGGATTGCTGGTGTCAGAAACGTGGGTTTGAATGGTCTAGCAGAAATGTAAGTGTTGCTCACTGCAGGTTGGGCAACATGACCAATGTGTGGATTGGAAGCACTGTGCTCCCCGGTATGCCCTGTGTTGGGTTGTGGAATATTGGGACCCAATCTCCCCAACAGGAGAGAAAACATATCCATCATGGCATCCATCTTCTTATCGAGTCCTTGCCCCAAATTGGCTGAATTGTCTATACCCTTCCCATTGTCACCTCTGTTGCCAGAACTTCTTTCATTATCCCCCATTTCTGTTTCTTGCGAAGGCTCCCAATTAGCCCTCAAAACCTCGGAAGCTGTGTGCCCTTCTGGGGCTTGATGCAAC
>VDFB02078002.1:0-44686 GCA_007258455.2 Sequoia sempervirens
ACAAATTTTAAAAGAACAAGGATTGCAACAACATAAGTCTCAGACCTAGTTTGGGCGAGAAGTCTGGTGTCTAAAGTAGATACTGAGAAATCTGATCCACGGACCTCAATCATGTTGTCCTCCTCTATGGTATGAAACCAACAAATACCTCTTTTCTCTACTCTTCTCTAGTGTCCATTTTTTTGGGTGTTTTAAGATTATTAATAGCTAGTTTGACCCCATTCCTTGTCCTATAGAAAGGGGTTTGCATTGAAATGGCCATGCTCATTAATGGCTCTGTGAGTCCTCCTCCTATCTTTTGCGCTTTCGGCCATTCCTCTTTAATCCTCCTATATGTTTCCATGGAGTGGAGGTTGTGCCATTAAGTCATTTCCTGCACACGAAGCCTTCCTTCCCATGCATTGATTTTCTCCTTTCATTTCATTTTCTTTTCTTTTCTTTTCCTTGTGGTTCAATAGTCTTTATTTAATTTCTCCTCCTTATCACTATTAAGGTAGATGGAAAGTTTTATTTATTTTTTGCTTTTTTTTTTTATTTTAATATTTCACAACTATATAATTTATTATTTACTTATTTTAACTTTTGTTTATTTATTATTATTATATATATTAATTTTGTTTATCTATTTACCATTTTTTGATAACTTATAACCTTATTTGATATTTTTAATTGATTCAAATGAATCAAACTATTTTATGACTTCTCCTAGCTGTGCAGATCACTATGGCAACTTACTAGATGACTAAGGCCCTAGGCCTAAATGAACTTAAAGTTGTTGAAAATTTACAGGAAAGATCTTGGCACTAGAATGACATTACCAATTGATTTTCTCTCATCCCATTGGATGACAAAATCTGCCTCATCATGCACCCTGAGCACTTGCAACCAACGACACCTCACACAAGTCCAACAAGTAAGTTATTAGTCTGAGTTAGCTTAGATGATTTAATGCGTCAAGTTTAAAATAAAATAATAAGATTAATAACCACATTCCTTAATGTTAACATTGAGTTTCACAATCAATACACACACATTTATATATATGTCCATATTATAAAATCTGAAAATCCACCCCTAGTCCAAGGGAATGTCCAAGATCATGATGGGCCAAAAAGTGGCGATATGATGGGTATTTGTAGGGTATGTGGCTAACGACTTTTTTTAAACCCAAAATTGATGAAACAAAAAGGGTTTTTAAAGGAGATTCCCAACTTTCCACTGATATAAATTATGCTTGACTTTGAATTTAATAAATAATTATTATTCATTTTCTATTTGAATTACGATTAAAGCCCTTATTGATAGACTAATTGAAAAACATCTATAGCTTTCAAATAGTATCACATTTTTTGAATCTGAAACATGTGTCACATTCTATGCTTCACATACTATATGATTAGAAAAAAATAATAATAATTTCATAAATTTTTGACCAAGTTAAGGTGGTTAGACATACGATTTTTTATATTTTCTAAAAGTTGTAATAAAAAAATTATAATTAATTATTTACTTGGAAAAATATTACAAAAAAATATGCATCACATTAGGACATGAATCCTCTACTTATATCTAAAATATTATAAAAAAATATTATCATTTTATTGTGGTTAAGGTGGTCAGGCAGACACCTACTTCTTATTTTTTCCCTAAAATTTAAGTACTACTGCATTGAAATTTCAAATTTTCACCAAATAGATTTATTTATTTTTAAAATAAACCTAGTAGTTTAGAAACTACATTCAATTTGCTACAAATTCTATTTTTACATATTTTTAAAATAATATAGATAATTTTTTCAAATTTGTACATCAAGTTGCCTAACTCTGATTTTTTTGAATTTTTTGCCACTTAAGGGCCTGTTTTTTCCATGATGATCCTGCATATACTCCCAAATTACATCGGAGCTAGGGGTCATATGAATTATTTAGTAAGGTATCTAGGAGATATGATATTATTGTTATATAATTATTTGGTAAGAGTGGTTTTGCTAGAACCACCCATGGCCCAAATTCCCACAATTTGCATAGTGTGAGAGCTTTCTACAGATTGAAGTGTTGTCTTTACCAATCAGATGTTTGGAAACCACAAATGGCACATTGTTTATTATTTTCATAACATGATTAACAATATTCTTGAGCAAGCTCCCCTCATCACTAAACATATAGAACAACAAAAAAATGAAATAGAACAAACATTGCTTGAACATGTGTACTAAAAGTTAAGAAATAGTAAAAATGAATCAAATGCTGAAGATGATAGATAAGAAAAAGGATGAGTGCTAGAGATAGAGTATTTGGTACTCACTCTTCCTTATGAATGATGCCACCAACATTATATGAATTTTTTTTTAGCGCATTCTTCCACTCTTGAAGCTTTTCTAAGTTGTACCTACCTTTCTTTTCATGTTCTCTATATGCATGACCATATACTCCTTTTGCATATCAGACATCATTAGGTTGAACATTGTAGAAAATAGGAACAATTGAAGTGCCTATTTTAAGCATAAATGAAAGCTCTACCAAACACCATGGGGATTGTGCATACCTCGGGGAAAGTATAGCTATATGTGTTGTTAGGGTAAAAATCTTAAATTAGGGTAAATGTATAAACATCAATAATAAAACCCTAACAAGCACAATAGAGTACAAACTAGCATGAAAATTAAAATAAGAAAGAAAACCAAACCAATATCCAAGCTAGATTTGATTTACCTCCATTGCTCTTCTCCACCTACATGAGAATGCAAGATTTTGAAGGTTGATTGTTGGAGGAATGTTGATTGCTCAATTCAGTAGCATAAGAATTTGACGAAGGTGATAGATGAAGATGGATGAAAGATTGAAGAATGATTTTGACAGGATAAGGATGTTTGAAGAATTGAACCCTTTCATGACTTGGGTATGTGCAAGATCATCATGGAAAAAATAGGCCATTAAGTGGTAAAAAATTTAGAAAGATTAGAGTTAGGCAACTTGACGTAAAAATTTGAATAAGTTATCTATATTATTTCATAAATATGTAAGAATAGAATCTATAGAAAATTGAATTTAGTTTCTAAAATCTTAGGTTTATTTAAAAAATAAATAAATCTATTTGGTGAAAATTTGAAATTTCAATGCAGTAGTACTTAAATTTCAGGGAAAAAAGAAGTAGGTGTCTGTCTGGCCACCCTAACCACAATAAAATGATAATATTTGTTTATAAGATTTTAGATATATTATAGGGCTCATATCCTAATATGATGCATATTTTTTTGTAATTTGTTTCCAAGTAAATAATTAATTATGAATTTTTTATTACAACTTTTAAAAAATATAAAAAAGTGTATATCTGACCACCTTAACTTGGTCAAAACTTCATAAAATTCATTTTATATATATTTTTAATCCTATAGTATGTGAAGCATAGAATGTGACATGTGTTTTGGATTCAAAAAATGTGATACCATTTGAAAGCTATAGATGTTTTTCAATCAGCCTATCAATCAAAAATTTACTCATAATTCAAATAGAAAATGAATAATAATTATTTATTAAATTCAAAATAAAACATAACTTATATTGTTGGAAAGTTGAGAATATCCTTTAAAAACCCTTTTTGTTTCATCAATTTTGGGTAAAAGAAAAGTCATCAGCCACATACCCTACAAATACCCATCATATTGCCACTTTTTGGCCCGTCAAGATCCTGCACATACCCACTTATGAGAGAGTTTATTTATAGGAAATGTCTGATTTGGATTGATGATAGAGATTGAATGCCAATAAGATGTCTTAATCAATGGCCAAGATTGAAAGTTGTAGTATGGACTAGTGTTAGGTTATAATTAGGGAAAATGAGAAGGATGAATGGTTGAGATTTAGTTATGAGATAATTCAATCAAGGGCTATGATTAAATGAGATGTCAAAAGATAAGATTTTATGTGACAGATAAGATTGACATAGACAAAGAGGTGATAGGAGAAATTAAATAATAAAGATATTATTTAATTATAGAGGAATGTGACAAAGGGAATCATTTTGAATTAAATAATGATTTAATTCAAAATTCAAGAGAGTGGACCAAATTAAATAAATAAAATTTATTTAATTTAGGAGAGAAAAAGCAAATGAATAATTAAATAATTAAAATAATTATTTAGTTATAGTGGAAAGTGGATAAAAATTAAATAAATAAGAATTTATTTAATTTTAGAAAGAAGGGGACTTAATTAGTGACGTAATTAAATAATTAAAATTATTTAATTAATAGAAGAATTATGACTTTAGAAAATAATTAAATAATTAAAATTATTTAATTATTAAGAATGAAAGGGGAAATGTTGAATAGTCTAAGAGTCGCAAGCCTAAGACAGTTTTTAGTGTCTACAATATGAAGCGAAGCCCTATACATTATTACTTCTATTTCTGAAGGCAAGTAATCTCCCAATTCAAGCTCTTGAGAATCAAGAAAATCCCTCAATCCCATCCCATTGAGGGTATCATAAAGATTGGCAGTGAGAGTCTTTTTTGCATCAGGGCCACGATGATTAATAAATATATCATAAGGTAGCTTTGTTTATGACATTGTGGATCTACTAGAAGTAGGAGATGGTGCAATCCCTTGAAAATCAGTTCTAACCTGAGTACTAGAGGTAGATGGAAATGGCACAAAATGAGATTGAGTTGAACAGAGAGAGTAAGAAAGAAAACCAGTTAAAAAAGGATGAAAATAGGGTTCCCTCTAAGGGTGTAGCAAAGGTAGATGGAGATGAAACAATTCCTTCATATGCATTTGTTTTCTCATTCTTTGGTTGATAGCTAGTATTACAACTAGAAGTAGAAGTAGATGCCATGGAGCTCGATTTGAACTTTGACAGGAAGAAACAATAAAAAATAAAGTGGAATGAAAGAGGGGTGGTTGTTTAGGAGATGAATTGCTAAGTATTTGTAAGAGGAGAGGGTTTTGATAAATATAAGAAGTGATGAAAATGGTATATTGAGCGGCTAACAAGATTGTGTTTCCATATGAAAACCATGTGGAAGAAAAGCAAAGAAGAGTTGTAGAACCACAAAAGACAATTACCTACATGACAGTATGCAATGCTTAAAATTAGTAGACGTGGTTTGCTTGAGAAACTGCATGGGAGGAATCTTGTGCAACCATGAGGGCACCATCACACAAATCTCGATTACTTTCTATAAATAAAAATAAAAACAACACAAGCTCTATCTGTCTGGATTTAAATTTATTCCTTTACACTTGTCGATACGCTTGTTGACACAGGTATGTCTATTGAAGCGATGGAGAGGATCGTACGTGTTAATTATAAAACAAGCAGAATAAAAACAGAAATTAAAAGAGCAGGATAGGGACATAGATTTACAATGGTTTGGAAAAATGCCTGCACCCACTCTCAAGTAGGGAATATATTTGATTATCTTGTTCTCACACATATTACAATGCACAACACCATATTTATACACCTCTAGCTTACTTATCAGTTACATATATTTATTCACCACTTAGTCAACACACAACCAAGAATAGCAAGAGAATCACAATTAATGAAAAATAATGGAGTGGCAAAGTAACGGTTGGGCTTCACCACCCAACAATCTCCCCATGAAGGCCAACCAATACAACCATGCATGGTAACATTCGCTGCATTTCCACTTTGAATTCATATTGCAACCAAGCCCTGCAAAGATTACAACTTTGCCAAATATTGTTCAAGAAAACTTTGGATGAGGTGTCTCTAGGTTATGCGGGAGTCAAAATAATCTTTCCCTAACACACCAATAGTCATTTTAACTTTCAATTTTCTATATGTATTATCAAACCAGAGCTGCACTTCTTCTCTTTCACTATCAATAACATCATAGGCAACTGATTTACTCCAACTGATTGCCTATTTTCAGGAACCAAAATTAGATCCTTCTGACTTGCATTTGTCTCACCATACACATAGCCATCCAGCTCTTTCAACCTACCATTCTCAAACATGTAGCTTGATACATCCTTCTTAAACACACCCACTGCCAAGATATCCCCCTTCCATGTTCTCAACTTAATTTCCGTTGCAAAAAAATAATTTGTGGGAGAGATGTCTTGGTAGGCTTAGTTAAACCCAGTGTATGGATCATGAGCTCTAGGAAGTGCACAGTCATGTTGGTCACATCCATAGACTTGTAAGGTAATGACATATTCATCCATAGAAAATATAAATATATTATGACATACATGAGCATATTCGCCAGTATGCCCACAATCTGCGGTGACTGAAAACTTCAACCATACAAAACACATGCATGACACCATAGAACCACTCCTCATAAGAGACAATTTTTTATGCACCATTTTGGCCGCACTTGTCCAGTCTTGATCCCTTAACATCATCTGCTCATACCTCTTGTCTTGAAAATAAATCCCTTGAATCCTTTTTTGAATTTCTCGATTCTTGGACATGCCTAACTTTGGAATACTATCAACTAGAGAACTTGCCGGGGCTTTTAAACCTAATCCTCCATTTGTTTTGTTATTGAAATCACTGAACACCACTCCTAAACATAGATCAAAATTTCTCTTTTCTATTAAAGAAGAGAGGATTCTATCCATCTCTGACCTTGCCTGAACAGTTCTGTGAAAACGGAAGCTAGGAACGTCCACTGGAATAGAAACAAGTCCCAAAAGAACAATTTCCAATAGGTTGTGAAGTTGTTCCTACTGGTGCTTGTCATTTATGCTGAAAAACAAGCTAACTGAAATAGACATGACACGTTTTTTCTCCTTCTTCAGCCTCGTGTGAAACTCGTCCAGATCATGCCAATAGTCTTTGATTACAACAACAATTTTGTCCTCCTCTGCCACATTGATGTCCTGCTCTACCACAGTAGTGTCTTCATCGGCCTTGGCCATGTCCACATTGTGGAGAAGAATATGGTTATCCATGTGTTTTTCAATTTTTTCATCCACTTCTTCAGGAATATCGAATGTGCCAAACCAAACCCTTGTTTTGTTGCACGGATCTCTCATTTTGGCATTGTTGCTGATGCTTTCTTTGGAGCAAACTGCAACAACATCATCATCCTCATTCTCCTTCTGGGAGTCAAATAATGGATTATTATAAATGATTTCTCCTTCTGGTTTGAAGGATGGATTAAAATAAATCATTTCTACCTCTCGATTTGTGGCCTCTTCCTTGGGTTCATCATCATCTTCACTCACCTGGGATTCATCTTCCCCCTCAGAAAGATCCTCCTCTACACGAATAGGATTGGGCATGGGATTTTCTTTCAGAGCCCATGATACTTCCCCATCACATGGGGATTCACTCTCCTCCAAAAAAATCCACAGAGCACTTTTAGACCTTCCCTCATTTGGTTATTCTGGCCCTTCTACCTCTCTTGCTTTCTTTCTCGTTTTGGATCACTGTCTTTGTCTACATTTTTTTCTCTTCTTCAAATTTGCACACTCCTGCTCATAATAAAAAATATCAACAATCTCTACAAATGACACTTTCTTCTTCCCTATTTCCCAATGATTTACCTAAGGCACCCTATCTTCAAACCAATACTCGGGATTCCTATCAACTCCTCCTCTTCTGCAATCAACAACAAGAGATCCATCTATGTCCATTAGCAAAACTTCATCAAGCTTTGGGTCAGTGTCTGACTCCATCATGTCAAGAAACTCCTCAATAATAGAATCAACTTCATCTTCTTAAACTACAAAATTAGTTATACCCATTAAAATATATTGGAAGTATGGAGAGGCATGAAACGAGAAATCATCATCCATTTCCCAAATTTCACCTTCTTCTTCTCCTTCCATCTCTTCTCAAAACTTCACTAAACTCTGATACCAATTGTTAATTATAAAACAAGCAGAATAAAAATAGAAATTAAAAGAACAAGATACAGACATAGATTTATAGTGGTTTGGCAAATTCCTACATCCACTCTCAAGCAGAGAATATATTTTATTATCTCTTTCTCACACATATTACAATGCACAACACCATATTTATACACCTCCAGCTTACTTGTCAGTTACATATATTTATTTACCATTTAGTCAACACCCAACCAAGAATAGCAAGGGGGAATTGTAATTAATGAAAAATAGTGGAGTGACAAAGTAACGGCTGGGTTTCACCACCCAACAGTAGGCCCACTTTATAAAAAATAAAAGGGCAATAATATTGTGTGAAGAATCCCACGCAACCATTATGATCATAGTCTGTCCCACAAAACAAGTGTTACTTAAAATTATTAAAAGACACAATAGAATCTGATTGTTCAGATTTTCACTTTATTTCATCTACAATCATCTTACGCTTGTTTACATTTGTATTTCTTTGTGACATCTTAGAGTGACAATTTATCTATACACAAGTATTATTGTACGTAAATGTGAGGATATATCACCCAAGCATCCGATCAAACTTAAAGAGAAAACCTTGAGGTTTTACCACTCAAGTAGTTCATGTGGGGTCCTCTTAATCCATGCCAAGGTCACTTTATAGATATTATCAAAGGAAAATCTCTTCAATACCTTGAAATATTGATTTCCCACTACACGACCTATGTTAACCATTCTTGTAGTTGTCTTATTTTTATAAGAAACCAAATAATGAACAATTGAATGTAATGTTGAGATATCTCAATAATATAGAACAAAAATTTGGATATTGGATGGGTTACTACCCTTATTATGTATTATGAGTGAAATAGAAGATGAGATGTCTTGTCAAAATTTATAGTATGATGCTTATTGAAACATATAGTTTTACTTTGAGTAACATAAGCTTCATTCACTTGGTTACTAAATTTTGAATAGGGAGAAAGGCTAGATTTCCATTATCTGAAATTAAAAGCTAATTACTTAATTACACATATTTGTATTTTTTAATTTCAAATTAATTATTAGTAGGTTGAGCTTTTATCCATTGACATTATTAACAATCTTATGATGATAACTTTTTAATTTTGGGTTGTTTATCTTCTTAGAGACAAAACGGTTTCTTATTGGAATGAAATATGTTTCAGTTTGTTTGTCTAAGATTTTATATAATAGAAATAGTTAATTATGATGTGGTGTTAATAGATGTAGGATGTTAATATATTTTTAATTAATATTTTTTTATTTTCTTCTAATTAATTCTAGTTAGCATAAATTAAAATTGGTAATTTTTTCACTTATCAGATTCATATTTGAAATCTATCTTTAAGAAAGAATGGATTTTCTATAAAGAAAATATTATTTTTGAAAGGTTGTATATCTTACAATTCAAGTAATGAAAGAGTAGTTAAATAAGATCAATTTGAATGGAAAATAAGGGAATGGTAATGATCTAGAAAATTATAGGTGAATTAAATTTGTAATGTACATAAAATAGTCACAAATATTTATTTGGAAAGTTATTTTATCTCAAAATATCATTTATAAAACATGTTTAAGGTCAATTAAAGGATAAATTGTGAAAGTTTCTAGTGATTTTGAATGGGTCGTACTTTTTTCTCAAAGTGAAAAGAAAGTTATTATTTATATGAAATAATCTTTTAAAATTAAAAGGAGATAGAAAATAAATTTTATTATGATCCTTTATTTAAAATAGGGGATAATAATAAATATTTAATAGATTTATTTTTAAGAGAGAAATAATTCTACTTATTAAATTAATTAAAGAAGCCTTTTGTGAAAGGTTGTGATGATTTAAAAACCACTCGTTAAAAGATTATATAAATTGTTTAGCAATGTTTAGATTATATAGATTATCTCCTATTCTACCTATGGCATAGCCAATTCCAATCAATGGTAGCTCGGAGGGCCTAGACCAACTGATGAGGTCTTTAAAAAGCTTCCTACACTTTGGGCTCTGCAAGACCTAGGAGGGTGTTCCTTTCAACAAAGCAGATGAATTCTCCTGATAGAAGATATACCAGAGCTCACCCAAAGTTGGAAACCTTTGAATAAGCAACATATATCACACTGAGAATGACAAAACATACACCTAAAAGCATAAGATGGAACTAATAATTTCAAATGATTGGTTCTCAGGTTAAATGACCAAGGTAATGAAGAAATGTAACAAATAGTAGACTAGTGCCAATATCCTTGGGCCAGGAGTCACAACAATGTGCAATAGAAGAGGTAATTAATTCTAGATAACCTAGGTCTTTATGAAATTAACCTTGCTAACTCATAAAACAGTGAACAAATCTTTCAAACTACTTATCAAATCCTTTGATAATGCATAAAACTCTCTGATCTAATTAAAGAAATTTAACTCATTCCTTCAACAAGAGCTACAATAAAAATAGATATTAAAAGCATTACACTATAATGATTTATGAAATGATCCTTGATCAATACTTTCATTAATAATTTGCACACACCATCACAAGGAGAGACCAAAAGACATGAACAATTTTTTTTGTGCTTCAAATGCACCTAGAAACCCTACATTCAATAAAATTTTCCCTGAATTCAAGGACTGGCACATCGTCAAGTCTTTCTCTATGTTCTTTTTACTAGAACCCAAACAATTCAATTGGAGATCCACTTGTAAATGAGCATGAACCTCTTTTTATATCACTCGGGAGACCGACCAGCTCAAGGCCATGTGCACATGACATCGTGAACTCTAACTACCTTGAAACCACTTGAGGCCTTTGCCATCACCTTTCATCTACTTCCCAAGGTCTCATGAATGTTCTTTGTCAGGTGGTTGTGGAAAAGACATTCTTGACCATGCAAGATCTAGTCAATCGACGCCAAATATGCCACTGAATTGTGTCTCAAGAGTGCCATGAATGCCTGCCTCACTAGACCAATGACCACTTCATCTACCACCATTGAAGCCAAGCCTCGCGCGCAACGTGAACTCAAAACCCTAGCCACCCTAGGTTTACATGTCTGTCGTTGATCACCGGTGATCAAATGACCACCTTTGAATCTCACAGTAGACCATTGGGGGCCCACCAAACTTCTCAGCTGAGGGAGCACACAACTCACACTCCTCGCTGAATTAACTAGTGAGCTCCTACAAAGCATGATCACATGAGAACCGTTGATCTTTTCTCTTTATTTCCCAGCGATCATTGATTTCCAGAGACACCAGCTAGGCTTACCATCATCAATTAAAGGGTAAATGTTGAGTACCTTTATTAGTACTTTAAAACATCTTCGTCAAAAATCTACACATGATTGTTGGTGATCTTTAAGTAACCCATGACTTAATGCTTTATCCTGCACTCTCATTCTAGCTCGAACAGTCAACCATAGAGATATCAGCATGAGGCCCTCCTTGTGGCTATAGGCCCCATGAGGAGGGGAGGCCTGGAAGATAGGTGTCGTCTGCTCATCGTCCTTGCAGAACATAAAGAACCTGAAGCGTAAACCATCTCCCAAGGAATTTTTAATTCCTTTTATCTTTCCCAAGGAATATTTAATTCATTTTTCTCTTCCCCATGCTATTTATGGCACATGTCCTTGGTCAACCTTATTAAAGGCTTTCTTCTTTTGAACAAGGCACTCCACTTCCCCATGTTAATTTTTAATTCAGCTTTAATCTCCCAATGCACTCAAAGGAATTTTTATTTCCTTCACTTCTTCCCACATGTCCTCTCAAGAATTTTTAATTCTTTCCCTTTTCTCGTGAGGATATTTGAGGAATTTTTAATTCCTCACATGTCCTCTCACCTACATGGGGACAAGGACATCCTTTATGAGGATATCCTGACCAAATCCTTATGGTACTTTGAAGTACATCCATGTCATGTACTTTCCTTTCAACTCATCTCCACATCATCTTTTTCAAGCCTCTTCACTTGCCACATGTCAAGATGTGAGGGCTTGTGAGTTCTCAACTCACCATAGTCCTACATCTTGGCCATGTTGGGATCAATCTCAACTGTCCATTTCTCTAGGGAATTCTCAAAATCTCTATAAATACCCCCTCTTTTCTCCCATTTGAGGGAGATCATTTTGCTAGCCAAACTCTTGCAATTTTATTTCTCAAACCACACTTAGCCATTTTGCATCCATTTTGTCCAACCACATTGCACCTCACATCTTGCATCTATTTTCCATCAAAGGAGCATACAACATCAACAATCAAAGGGCCAACCAAAGGATCGATTTGAGACAAGGTATATCTACATCTTTGTTATCTTTTCTTTGTTTTGAATCCAACTAGGCTAATGTTGAGGTGTAGGGTGTTAATATTAGTTGTTTGCCTTTTTATTTGTTGTTCATTTTGTAACGAGTATTTCCACCCTATCACATTTCTGACACGCCCAGTGGGACCCACAAACGGGTCTTTTTCTTGCATGTTTGCTATTTTTTGAATTTTTGCAGGTTCAGGTTATAGACAGGTGGACTCGACCATCCACAGGCAGACCTTCCCTTCACAGAGCTCAGAAAGCTAATTTTGTGCAAAAATTTCATAGACAAGCAGATTTGTCCTGATAGGCGAATTTGTCCCGATAGGTGGATTTGTCCTGACAGGTGGATTTGTCCCAACAGGTGGATTTGTCCTGATAGATGGATTTGTCCCAACAAGTGAACTTGCCCTATTGAAGGTGAAATTTTAAGTTTTCAATAGTTTTTTTGCATAACTTAGGCACATTGTTTAATTAGGGGAGTCAATAAACCTTGCTTGGTGTGCTTGTTGGTAAGCTATTTGACGTATCCAATCCCCTTGTGCCATTTGGTGATCCTGGGTGATGAGAAATTGTAGCTTTCCAAGTCCTTTGAGTCACCTTATTTTTCACTTTCTTATTGGGACCTGCTTGGGGATTTCATTATCCCAAGGGATGATTCCAACCACGCGTACCAGCGAGGTATATAAAGGAAGGAGGGCTAAAGCTCAACCTCAACCCAACCACGTTGTAATTGGCAAAGCGTAGGGATAATTTGAAGAGTTGGTCTAAGCCTTTAGTATCTCACTAAGGTTCCCGACTCATGCTTGTAACGGGTTGGTGTTCATGGTTTGGGCCTCACGTACTGGGTGTGTATCAAGGACTCCTTAGCAACCATGTTCATCTAGAGTAGAAGACTTTGTTTTCCATACCCATTTCTACTAATCTTAGGATTGTGTTGTCTGAATTGTCTTTCTCGTGCAAAACCAGTGATTTTCGATTTAGCCAAATTTTTTTTATCAATGTTTGTTATGTTTTGAGTCCTTTGCCTTAGTTATCTTTCCAAAACTCAAGCTTAAACCTATTTTAGGGTGGACCTGAACCATATAGGGGTGGACCTAACCTTTGAATCGGTCGTTTTAAGCCTATTTTAGCCAAATTCTGCCAACTTTTCACAAATAGGTGGATTTGTCCCGACAAGCGGATTTGTCCTGATAGGTGGATTTGTCCCGACAAGTGGATTTGTCCTAATAGGAAGACCTAACCTTTGACCAGCTAGTTTATCACTTTTCATCCCTCGTCTCCCTATTTTAAATGTTCGTGCACCCATTCGCCATCCTAAATGAACATCCAAGCATCCATTCAGAGTCCTCATTCATCCATTTTGAACCTTTATCTCCTCGTTTCGGGAATCCTTTGTCCATTTTGAGTCAACGTATACTTGTTCTAAGCACTCTTTCACCCATTTTGAGTCTTCCTTTTGCCATTTTGAGTAGTCGTTCTCTCATTCTGAGTCTTCCTCCCCTTCTACTAAGAATCGTTCATCCATTCCGAGTAGTCGTTCACTCATTTTGATTCTTCCTCCCCTTTTTCTGAGAGTCATTCATCCAATTTGAGTAGTTTTTCACTTGTTCTAAGTCCTCCCCTCATTCTAAGAGTTCTTCATCTGTTCTGAGAACTTGATCACTTGTTCCAAGTTTTCCTCCCCTTGTTCCGAGAATCCTTCGTCCATTCTGAGCACTCGTTCACCTGTTCTAAGTCTTCCTCCCCTTGTTTTGAGAGTCATTTATCAATTCCAAGCACTCATCCATCCATTCCAAGCTTCCATATCCTTATTTCGTACGCTCGAACAACTTTTCTTGACCATTTCCATCCTTGGGCACACCTGCCCCATCCTTGGGTAGACTTACCCTCTCCTTGGGTGAACTTGCCCCCTGGACAGGTAGACCTGCCTAGCCAGGGGTGGACCTGACCTCTGAAACAACTTTTTTAGCTTGTTTTAGACCTTTTTGGCCAACTTTTTCTCCTTGGGCGGACCTAACCTTTGCTTGGGCAGATTTGACCTCTATTTGGGCCGACCTAACCTCTACTTGGGTGAATTTGACCTTTGTTTGGGCAGACTTGACCTCTCCTTGGGTGGACTTGACCTCTACTTGGGTGGATTTGACCTCTGTTTGGGCGGACCTGACCTCTGCTTGGGTGGATTTGACCTTTGTTTGGGCAGACTTGACCTCTGCTTTGGCAGATTTGACCTCTATTTGGGTAGAATTGACCTCTCCTTGGGAAGACTTGACCTCTCCTTGGGCGGATTTGACCTCTACACAGGCAGATTTGACCTCTACTTAGGTGAACTTGACCCTTGACCAATCAGTTTTATCATATGTTTCATCATTCCACCCTTCGTGCAATCATTCTGAGCAGTCGTTTGCCCATCATCAACACTTTTCTATGATTCATTGTTTCATCACCAAAATCATATAAGTGCCACTTAGAACATCATTAAATTCCATATTCATCATCAAATCATCCATCCCAATCACCTAGACTTCATTTCGAGGGTTTTGATTTTTATGTCAAAACTTCGAGAGGCCATAACTTTTGACTCAGGTGTCCATTTGAGTTGAAATTTGACAGGTGGTTGCGTAATGAGATGGCATTTTGGTTCCCAACCGACTAGAAGTCCCTTGGAACCCATTTTGCCACATTTTCAGGGCCTCAAACTTTCATCTTAACCCTCAAAATCGCAATTTAGTGTTTTTTTCCAACATTTTGAAAAATTATTTTCATTGATAACTCAGAATTCATGTCTCAAATTTGGGATGTTAGTTGGCAATTCATCCTATCTTAGTATTGGGTATTTCTTGAAAAAAAATTGGACTCTCAAAAGTATATCCATGGGGTTTCCTAAAATGGCAAAATTTGATAATTTTTGAAAATTGCCAAATCTAGAAAAATTTGATTGTCAACACCTTATGCCCTTTAAACCCAAAAACTCCATGTAGAATCAATCCCATCACATCCTCCAACCATTCTAGACTTCAAACCAATCCTAATTTGAGCTTTAATTTAATCCTAATTTGAGCTTAACCAAAACCCTAATCTGAGCTTTAGTCCATCCACAGTCAAGATCTTTGGATATCAAAACAAATATTAAGATCCTTCTCTCCATCCTCTTCAATTCATCCTTTCATCCATTCCAAGATTCATTCTCCCAGTCTAAGCATTCATTCTAATCAATCGTTTACTCATTCCAATCTTTCATCTATCCATTTCAAACTGTCGTCTATCATTGCAAACTCTTGTTTAGCCATTCTGATCATCTGTTTACTCATTCAGAGTGAACGTTCATCCATTTCACACCACCTTCTATCATTTCAAACTCTCATTCAACAATCCTAATCAATCATTTACTCGTTCTGAGTGATCTTTTATCTATTCCAAACCTTCATCTTCTTGTTCCGAGAATCATTCATCCATTGGGAGTAGTTGTTTACTCGTTTTGAGTGGTCATTCATCTGTTTTGATGGGTCATTTTTTCATTTCTATCATCCACTTCTCCAATCAAATCATCATTTTTTCCCCATCTAAATCCCTTGAACTTTGTCTTGGGTTATTATCCAAATTGACCAAAGTGTCTGATCTGATCTTCATCATCAACATCCCCTTAGGACTGTCATCCGTCCTAAGTTAATCATCATCATCAGCCCAATCAATCCATTTTCAATCTCAAAGTGGATTTGGTGCCGCAATCATCCCTTTATCCTTTAATCTAATCGATCAACACCCTAAGTCACCTAAGGTAATCTCTGAACAAGGTTTAAGGTCCCTTTCGTCATCCTATCTGATCCATCAGTTCATCTTATCAATCGTCTATTGATCTTATCCAATCCAATCCAATCATATCCTTATCCAATCACATTCAACCCAATCAATCTACTTCCATCTTGAATTAGATTCAGTGTCAAGGTCATCCTTTGGTCATCAAATCCAATCACCAGAATCAATCCCATTGCATCACCTGATCATCCTAATATGAGCTTAACCTAAAATTTTGGCTTAAAATTTAGTCCATTCCCATCCAAAACCATCCTCATCCCTTTCATCATCATGAATCCTTATCCTCCATCAATAGTAGTCAAGGGAAAACCTAATTATGTCAATGAAGATAACGAAATTCTTGTTGATCAAGAGGTATACGACATAGATCCCCTTGACAATATCATTGCTAGTAAGCTTTCTCCACCCGCTTTACAAAATCTAGTCACCCCATCGAATTATCTTGTCATGTCTTAATCTATGCCCAACCACGCCCCTCATGCTACCTTTGATAAGGTATATCCATCATATCCATCATATCCTTCATCTACATCATCCTCTTATCCTAGTCTGCCATCACAATACCCCTATCCTAATCCCCCGTCCACATCCTCCTATCTCAATCCTTCATTCGCATATACCCACTATCCTAATCTTCCATGCCAATCTACTCACCCTAATCCTACATTCACACCTTCCTATCCTAGTCCAACACACCTCTCGACTTACGCTAATCCAACATCCACATCTCCCCATACTAATCCAACACCTATGTCTTCCCATCCTAATCCACCATCCCAATACCTTTATTACAACATGCCACCCATATCTTCTAGCATCGATCCATCGTCCATGTCATCCCATCCTAATTCACCATTCCCATATCCTTACCTTAATCCTCCATCCAATCCTAATCCTCCATCTAACACAAGTCCTATACCAATCCCATTCCCCCATCTAATCCTAGTCCACTAATCCATAATCCTTCATCCACTCCTATCTTGTCATCTCAGCCTAAAGTACTCAAGTTTCTCACTCCAAAAGTTCTCCAAGGAATTATAACAAAAAAAAAATCCACCACTCCATGCATTACAGTCATGGAACCATGCCATCCCAACCCATCATCCACGGTCATTAGTGATGAGACCCTTCTCCATCCAACACCTATCATTGATGATACCACCTCTAGCACCACTCAAACCGTCGAAACCATCATATCCTCTGAATCCATCAAGGCCCCATCTCCTGCCATCACATCCTCTAAATCCATCAAGCCCCCATCTCCTGCCATCACATCTTTTGAATCCATTGAGTCCCCATCTCCTCCCTTTGAATCCATCGAGCCTCCATCTCCTGCCATCATATCCTCTAAATCCATCAAGCCCCCATCTCCTGCCATCACATCCTCTGAATCCATCGAGCCCCCATCTCCTACCTCTGAATCCATCAAGCCTCCATCTCCTGCCATCACATCCTCTGAAGCCACCAAGCCTCCATCTCCTACCATCACATCCTTTGAATCCACTGAGCCCCATCTCCTACCATCACATCCTTTGAATCCATTGAACACCCACCTCTTACTCTGAGAGTCATTGAACCCATCGATGACACCCAAATCTAGTCCACTTCTCCCACTCCTAGTATCCATTCCCATGAATTTTTTGAGTCATCCATCCCTCCATCTTCCCCACTTTAAGAGTCCCACAAAGACTCCATTATCATGCCTCCCGCACACAAGGAGTCATGCCAAGAGCCTGCTCCAAAGCATGCCAACATATCCCCTTCTCTAGATCAAGATCCTACCATCCCATCTAGTCTACCTCAAGATCATAGTCACCCATCCATTCAATCCCATGATCCTCTTGTCATTCAAGATTCCACCACTCCATCTCCATTGCATGAGCCCACTACCACCAATCTAGCTTCTATGATATCCCCTACTCCGTCTCTTGATACCATCCATCCAAATGTTGTTATCCCACCCTCATCACCTTCTCATGATCCCCCATCATCACCTAAAAATGCTATCCCAACACCACTTGCATATCCCCTTGGTACACTCACATTCTTCCATGGTGGCCTCCTTGTAGAAGAAAAACACAACATATATACCACCCATCATCCTCCACCTAATAGTGGACTCACATCATGTTTTCAGAATAACAAAAATCCTATCATGGATTGAATGCTCAAGAACATGAACTACCAAGGAAAAGGTCTAGGCCTTCATGAGCAAGGTATTTTAGAGCCCATCCAAGTCAAAGAACAAATTTTCATGCATGGTCTTGGATCTATTCCCCAAGACTCACAATCTAAAGATGTTGGTACAACCTCTAGATGTCCTCAATGAGCCTTTTCCAAAAGAAATTTCAACTCTTCCCAACACTCCACCAAATCATATGTTTCCATCCCTCCTCCTCTATTGTATCACCTCAAAACAACCATCCATATTCCTCCTTCATCTACTCCATCCATCTTGGGTCCTTACATCCCTCCATCCACTATATCACATCCTTCATCTACTCCATCCATCTTGGATTCTTATGTACCTCCATCCACTCCATCTACTTTGGGTCTGTATATCCCAAAATCACCTCCTCCATCTCATCCTTTCATCCATCACAAACATCACTCTTGCATGTCCCCTAATCAGGATCAACAAAGGCACATACCTACACATTATCCATCTACACACAATCCTCATAATCCTACCTCCATCACTCCACATCATCCATCTCCTCACACCCATCCCATTGCTAGCACAAGCACTTTGGATGTCAAAGAAAAAATGCATCAATCTAAACACCCAGATGAATCTAAAGCTTCCCATGTCCCCTCTAAAAGACATGGTAAAGAAAAGGTGAATCAAATCCAAAATCAAAATCAAATCTGTAGCTCACAAAGATCCACCAAAAAAGAGATCAAAACCATGTGGATACCAAAGAAAAAAGATGCAATGCCATCAAATGAAACATCTATAAGAACATTTAAAGTTTCTCATCCAAAAGCTCATCATTTTCATCCACCCTCTCCCAAATCTATTTCGGGTCCCTATGTCCCAAAATTCACTATTCCATCTCCTCCATTATCCCCACATTCTCCATCCATTAATCCTCTTATCTTTTCACATTCACCACCACATGTGCCAATGTTGGTCTTGAACACATCTCCCCATCACACATCCACACCATCATTCTATCCTTACACTTTCCAACATCCCACCCATTACCCCACATATCTCCCCAATCAAATCCCTCTAATTCATCCTCTTGCATAATCCATTTATCCTAATAAGATTGTACCAACATCCAATAGTCAGTTTGAACATGGGCTCTCAATACCTCATATAGAACTTGATGCTTGAGTCCTTCATCTATATCCTTATTGCGTATCTTCTATCCAAAGAATCCAAAAACAAAAACAAAAACAAAACAAAAAACAAAAATAGTAAAGAGAAATAATCCTTCCAATGGTGAAAACTTGGAAAACAAGTTCCTTGGATAAGTACCATGATGAAAACCTGGAAAATAGGCATCATGTGTAAATCTCCATATGCACTTGGGGGGCGGCTTCTTGATATGTATTCCCTCCATCCACTATTCTTCCAACTATGCACATGTCTTCCTCCCATACATCCTTTTCATTCATCCCCTCCATCCTACCTATCTTACACATCTTGCTTGGATATCTCATTTATCCCAATCCTTCCATCCCCCTTGTGATCTTAATAACGATAGGGGCACACATATAAACATGCTTTGGACACCTCTTAGAATATATTCCATTCATCTGCACACTAGCCTACTCCTCATTCCTGCTCGTCTACCTTCCTTATCCACCCGCCATGCTACCCTCCATCTCCCTTCCTTATTCATGCTACCCTCATCCATTTCACTCCTTTATTTTCCTATCCTTCTCTTTTGGATCCTTCATGCCTCCTAGCCCATGACCTATCTATGGGGGAATCTACCTTCCTTTGTGATATAGTCCTTGGAGACATCATTCATTCCATCATAGCATCCCTTTTCATCTATCCCTCTAGTCGCCTTTTCCTAATCCAAATCCTTATCCCTCCATCCAACCCCTCCATCAATCCAACCAATCCTTTTCATCTCCCCATCCTCATCTCCTTCTCCTCATCCCATCTTATAATCCCTTGTCATTGGTATCTAGCTATAGGCTACTATCTCATCATTCATCTATCCAACCTATCATCCTCCCAATTCATCTTTTGATGACTTGGATAACTATCTCATCCCTGAACTTCCTGATCACCATCATCCTTTGATCCAAATAGGTCTATCTTGTCTTATCATATCGGTCCCATCATTTTATCCGCTTTTCATGGTTATCTCCTCATCTTTTATCCATCAGTTGTCTTTGGCGTTTGGTCGAACTACATTTCCCTTGCACTTTCACATAGGCAAGGTTGATCATTTGATATGCCCCTAGGGCTCCTCTATCACCTATCATTGGTCTTTTTTCTCTCTCCATCCACCCCTTTATCACCTATCATCGGCCTCTCAATCTTTGTCTGTATGGTCTTTGTCATCCATCATCGATCTTCATCATCCTCTTTTCACTTTTGTTCCATGGTCGGTCGTCAGCCTTTTGTCGAACTATGAGGGCTCTACACTTTCACGTAGGCAAGGCTAATCTTTGATTTGCCCCCGAGCCCCTAGGTCTTTAAGGTGTGTTAGTCTCCTATCTTGTGTCGTGTCGTCAAGCTATGCCCTTATCTAGCTGGTTCTTAACAAACAAGATCTACTTGTATCATCAGATCCAATTAGTTTTGAATATACTACATCATATCAATCTTTCAGTTTAGTATCCATCATCGGTCTCAACAGGATGCATCCTTCCTAATATACCTCATCAATCCCATCCATCCCTTGGATCCTATGGAAAAGGATGTTTGCAATTGATTGTGATCTTTTGATGCTTTTGAATTTTTTTTATCATTTGAGCTCCCTATGATCACTTGTCATGGTCACCTTGATCCATCATATGATGGTGTGCTATGACTAGTCAGCATAGGGGTGTATCTTGATCTTTTTCTTTATTGTTGTCTTCTCGGTTGTCCCACATAGTACCTGCCAAGATCTTTGAGGTCTGGTGTTATGCTGGGGCATCCTTATGTGTTTATGGTTATCCCAATACCTGGCTCGACCAAGGTCATTGTGACTTTAGGGTGTTGGGATAGCCTTCTTGTTTGATCTATTTGTTTCATGCATTAAACACTAATCGGCCTTGGTCCTTTATACCTTGGTGTATTGTGTCTTCTGCTATAGCAAAAATTAGTGCTCCTAACGATGGAAAATTTCATTTCATCTCCATCCTCTCGTCTATCAAAATTCCCCCATCCATTCATCCTTCATCACTCTCCCTCCCATCTGTATCTTTCCCTATCCCTTCGATGTTTTTTTGGTATGTATTCTTCCCTCATCAACAACACTTTCATCATCATCATCAGGAGGTATCATTTCCTATCCTTTAGTGGTGTTTTAGGATGTATCCTTCCCTCATCAATACCACTCAATGGGATGTATCCTTCCCTATCCTCATGTTGTTTTGGGATCCCTCATTCCCTCATTGACAACACTCCATCCCTCGCCAACCCCTTTTGGCTTGTACCTTGACTGGGGCAACATCACCTTTGGTCCTAAAATCCATTTATCACTTATCCTCCTCTCTTGTCCATCACTTTGCATCATCTTCATCATATTCCCCCTGCATCATCTCCTCCATTTCAAGAGCACACCTGTGTTCTCTTAAACCCACATGTCCTCTCGAGGGCGCATCCTTCATCCCTCATTTTTCATCTTTTTCCCTTCCTAGTTATTCCTTTGAATGACTGGGGCATCTTTCCCAATCTAACCATTTTCTTCTAGGTTCTTGTTTTAATATTTTTTGAAATGATGCTATTTCATAGCACCATATCAAAGAGGGGAAAAATGTAGACACCTAAATTTGGACACTTAATTTATCCAAATTTATCCCCTTTCATCTAAGCATCCCCTTTATTTGCATTAATTAAGTAATATCGCTATTATTTAATTAATACCCTTAATTCTGCCAAATCCCAAAGGTATATTTAATAAATAAATTCTCTTTAAATCCTCCTTTTCATCAAAAGAATTAAATAATTAAGACATTTATTTAATTCCTCACATGTCACATCCCTTTCTTAATCTTAGTTATTCTTCTAATCACATCATTAGGATGTGCACATGCCTAATCCTTGATTAAGATGTGTCACATCCTCCAACTTTTGCAAGTTGGCCTCTAATCTCTCTTAGCCATCTAACATTCCTCTAATCCCTCATCAACTTGTCTAATCACCCCTTTTAGTCAACTCTTCCCATCTCCCAAGGAATATTTAATTCCTTTTATCTTTCCCAAGGAATATTTAATTCTTTTTTCTCTTCCCCGTGCTATTTATGGCATGTGTCCTTGGTCAACCTTATTAAAGGCTTTCTTCTTTTGAATAAGACACTCCACTTCCCCATGTGAATTTTTAATTCACCTTTAATCTCCCAATGCACTCAAAGGAATTTTTAATTCCTTCACTTCTTCCCACATGTCCTCTCAAGAATTTTTAATTCTTTCCCTTTTCTCATGAGGATATTTGAGGAATTTTTAATTCCTCACATGTCCTCTCACCCACATGGGAACAAGGACATCCTTTATGAGGATATATTAACCAAATCCCTATGGTACTTTGAAGTACATCCATGTCATGTGCTTGCCTTCCAACTCATCTCCACATCATCTTTTCCAAGCCTCTTCACTTGCCACATGTCAGGATGTGAGAGCTTGTGAGTTCTCAACTCACCATAGCCCTATATCTTGGCCATGTTGGAATCAATATCAACCATCCATTTCTCTAGGGAATTCTCAAAATCTCTATAAATACCCCCTCTTTTCTCCCATTTGAGGGAGATCATTTTGCTAGCCAAACTCTTGCAATTTTATTTCTCAAACCATACTTAGCCATTTTGCATCCATTTTGTCCAACCACATTGCACCTCACATCTTGCATCTATTTTCCATCAAGGGAGAATACAACATCAACAATCAAAGGGCCAACCAAAGGATCGATTCAAAACAAGGTATATCTACATCTTTGTTATCTTTGCTTTGTTTTGAATCCAACTAGGCTAATCTTGAGGTGTAGGGTGTTAGTATTAGTTGTTTGCTCTCTTTTTCTTTGTTCATTTTCTAACGAGTATTTTTGACCTATCACAGAAACATCACCATCAAGGTCTTCCTCATAGTCATAGACCCCATGAGGAAGGGATCCCTGGAGAAAGGTGGCAACCGCTCACGCTCCTCACAGAAAATAAACATCAAGCGACTCCGTTCAATGATCCAGTGGGGAACGACTGAGATTAGCTATCCCACGCACCTCATCCATTGATTTTTAGAGAATATTAACACTTATGAGTGTGCCCAGTAGATGGGTCCCATGGACACGTGGAGACCACTCGCTTTCCTTGCAACTGTTAACTTTCATGCTACGTGAAATGGTGAAATAGAGGAATGGTCAAGATCAAGTCTTTGGGGTGCATCTTTTCCATCGGTGGAAGTTTCTATTGAGACCTCCTCGCTCTCCTCATGGGGCCTAAACTTTGGTTAGTGAAAATGAAAGATCTGGAAGGGAACGGTCAGGATCTCTCTCTAGATCTGTGCACGATACAAACCTGCACACCGAATAAAGTTAGCGGTAAACAAATTGGCCAGGTAACCTGTGGAAGTGGTAGAAGGCACCAGTAACCAATGGGGAATGATGCTTGAAAGGTGAATTAAGCGGCATGCGAACCGACTAGACCAGCCATTGAAGAATTAGAACAAGCAAACTGAAATTAAGGTAAAACCCTAAGGTGAGGATTTAACAAATAAGCCTAGGACTTGATCTGACCAGACATGAAAGGATTTTAAGAGTTCTAAAAGTGGCTCCATTTGGGGATGTATGCCCCCCATGGGCATGGCAAGACTCCAGATCATAGGTTGAGTAGACTAGATAGAGAGGATTCCAAAAACAAACCCAGAGCTAACCTGGACTAGGTTAGCAAACACAACAAAAGGAAACACACCAGACTCGGCACACAATTTTTATAACTATACATTGTACATGGAAGTTAACCTATTTCAAGAGAAATAGGGTTTCAGGAACTATCCATGTACTGGCAGTTCCATAAAATTACCCATGAGTGATTTCAAAAAATAGGAATCTTCTCCATGATTGTCTATAATCAGATAAGGGCCTAGCCACAATGGATAAAACTTCCCATGCTTTCCTTTATGCTCCAATATGGCATTCCACATCAACACCATGCATCCTATGTCAAATTTTCTCTGAGTTGCTCTTTTTTCATGAAGATACTTGATCTGAAGTTGCAATTTTTGATTTCTATTATGAGCTTCTCTCCTCTTCTCATCAAGTTCAATCAACTCATTCATCCTGCCATGCATTTCATCGCACACATTTGTGTCATACTCCTAAACAAACTTGTACATCTTCAACAAATTGTTATGGGGAATTCTGGCCTCTAATCCATATACCAAATTGAAAAGAGAATGCCCAATAGCCTTCTTGATAGTGGTTTTGTCTACCCATACTACCAACTGCAACTTTGAATCCCATGCCTTCTTGTTCTTATCCAGAACCCTCTTGAGGATCTTCATCAGGCTTTTCTTACTAGACTCGGCCTGTCCATTTCCTTGAGGATGATATGGAGAAGAATAAGACACACTTATGCCATGTTGATCACAAAAATCCTTGAAATCTTTAGATCTAAAGCACATGGCATTGTTAGATACAATCCTCTTAGGGACATCGAACCTACTCAAGATGTTGTTGGTCAAAAAGTTAGTAACAACCTTGCTGGTATCCCTCTTGGTTAGAATAGCCTCGACCCATTTTTTAAAGTAATTAGTTGACATCAAGATCCAATCATGTCCCCCACTGGACTTTGTTGTAATCTATCCAATGAAATCAATGCCCCATTGCTAGAAAGGAGTTGATGTTGAAACTAATCTAAGTGGCAAGTTTCCTGAAAACTTCAATTTTCTAGTAAACCTTTGGCACACATCACATTTCTTGATATATCTATGTGCATCTTTAAAACCAGTAAGCCACAAAAATCCATCCCTCAGTATCTTGTTTGTTGTAGTCTTGGCCATGTAGTGACCTCCACATACCCCTTTATGCATTTCAACTATCAATCTCCCTACTTGAGCAATATACCTTCTAGGATTCTCCACCAAATTTCACCATCAATGATGACATATCTAATTTCTTGCAACTTTAAGGTTTTTTTCTCATGATTTGGCATGTTATCAGGGCATCTCATAGTCTGCAAATACTTAAATATTCTTCAGTACTAGCCACAAGTTTGCATATCACATTTAGGAGCAACATTGTCCTGCTCAGTTGCATTGATCTGATTTGCCTCTAGGTTAGTTTTGGCCATGATTCTAGCTAAACCTTGACCTCTTACTAATTTCGCAATATTGATGTCTATGTTAAACTCTTGGATTCTATTGATCCACTTGCATCTTCTACCAGTAGGTTCTTGTTGAGTGAGTATATCCTTGACTGCTACACTAGGGACATAGGTGATTACTATTGATAAGTCAAGTATGCTTTGAAATTCTTTATTGCCTTGACTAAGGCATAAGCTTGTTTTTCAGTAGCATCATATTTAAGTTTAGCTGCCTGCAAGGACTTACTGAAAAAGGCAATGGGCTGCTCAAAATCATCATCATTCTTTTGTAACAATACACTTGCCATGGTATGGAAAGAAGCAAATGTAAACAACTGAAAGAGTTTTTTGTAATCAGGTGTTTTTAACATAGGAGAATCTTTGATAGCCTCCTTAATAGCTTGAAAAGCCTTTAAGGGCTCTTCTAACCAGATTATCTTCTCATCCTTCTTCAACATCTTTGAGATAGCTCTGCTTATTTTTTCAAAGTTTGTAACAAATCTTCTCAGGAAGTTTATCTAACCAAAGAAAGAATGTATCCCCTTAACATTTTTTGGTGGGGTAATTTTGTCAATGACTGCTATCCTCTTAGGATCAATTTTGATGCCATCTTTAGAAATAATGTGCCCAAGTAACTTTCCCTCCTTAACTCCAAAAGCACATTTCTTGGGGTTAATGGAAATATCATATTCTAAGGCTTTGACAAAAATATTCTCCAGGTGAGAGCAATGGTCTTCATCCTCCTTATTATAAGCAGTTAGATCATCTTGATAAAAAACAATAAATAGATCTAAAAAGTTGGAAAAATCCAAATCCATGGCTCTTTGGAAAGTGGCACCAGCATTTATTAGGCCAAAAGGCATCCTTATATAGACATAAGTACCCCATGGTGTGGTGAATGTTGTTTTATGATGTTTTGATTCCTTCACCATGACTTGATTGTAACCTAAAAATCCATCCATCATAGAAAACAACTCACATACAATTACCTTGTACAACATTACCTCCATATTAGGAAGGGGATAATTATCTTTTAGAGATGCAACATTCAGGTTCCTGAAATCAATACATAACCTAAGATCACCATTTTTCTTTCTGACAAGAACTAGATTAGACACCCATGAAGAATGTCTTATAGGCTTGATGATTCCTGCATCACTTAACTTTGTCAACTCTTCTTGCATTTTAGATCTCAAAGTTAGATTAATGGGTTTCTGCTTTCTCCTAAATGGTCTTACATAAGGCTTCAGGGGAATTTCATGTTGGAAAAGGTCCTCCTTGTATGCTTTCAAATCATCATAAGACCAAGCAAACACATGCCTATATTTTCTTAACAAGGCAATCAACATACTTCTCACATGGGGCTTCATTTTTTTACCTATATACACCTTCTTTGGTGCATTATCAGTCCCAAAATTGATCTCCTCAAGATATTCCTTATGAGTAGTAGCTTGTTTTGCATTTGATTTTTCTGGGCCATCAAAAACTCTTTCCAGTGCTACCAATCCTTTTTGGATTTTATTAGTTTTTAACTGGATCACTTCATTCCCAAACAATGTTTCCTTGACATCCACTTCTACTACATATGAACCAAAATCAATTTATTGATGTTCATATTGGTCCAAACAATGCAAGAATTTTAGAATATCATTATCATCTTCAAATACTTTCCAATTACAAATATTATCAGGCACTGTAGGCCTAGTTTGTACCCCAATCCTAGATGTGCCATTAAGGTCACCTCATCTAACTTGATTGCAATGTTAGCTAGCAAGTCTGCTTTAACATTTTGTCCCCTTTCTATCCATTCTATCCTAAAAGCATCAAATTTCTCAATGGTATCCCATACCTCATTTCTATATTGCCTTAGACGTTTGTCCTTAGTGACAAATCTAGACCTAACTTGAGAGACTACCAGCTCTGAGTCACCAAATACTTTTAACAATTTTATTCCATGTTTAGAGACAATATTTAGACCAAGAAATAATGCCTCATATTCAGCTATATTATTAGTGCATGAAAATTGTATCAAGAAGGATTATTTGAAAGTTTTACCTTTTGGTGAAATAAGTATGACTCCAGCACCTAAACCTTCTTTTGAGTAAGCCCCATCAAAATGCATAGTCCATAACAGGTTCTCTGAGGTAGTTTGTATGATTTCCTTGCCTATCAGTACTGGTTTCACTTCTCCTTCTTCTTGTTTTACTTCCTCTACTTGGAAGGTATCCATATTTGTATCAACAAAATTGATAAGTGGGAATTCACTTGGTTTTCCCACATAATCAATCATGTGTCGACATCGTGACTCCCGAGCAATCTTGACATCCTTTTGATCAATTGAGAAGGTGGAAAATGACAAGGCACATTGCATGCTTCCACCCATAGAGGCACACCATTTTCTTGAAAGAAACATCCCATATGTTGGAGGGATGTCCACCACTGTGATACTCATGACTAGTTCCTTTTCAGGGAACGATGCCAATCTGTATGTGACTTCACTTATTACACCAATCATAGGGATCTCTCTGGAATCCATAGCATAACACTTCCCATGTGTACTATCAACCTTAAAACCCATTTCTTCCATTATCTTGATAGGCATGATGTTATTTGAGGCACCTAAATCAATCATGCAATTCTTGAGCATCTTTCCATCAATGATCAATCTTAAAAATAAAGGATTAACCAAATCTGGGCTAGCAGTAATTGTGGTCCCCAAGCAAACTTCAGGGTCTTCATCATTATTTTTTCCTATTGCACCATCCTCTACTTGGCCTGCACTTGTTTCATGTACATTAACTCCTACCTTAGGTGGTCTGCTACTAGCAATATTGTTGACCACTACAATTGTTTTGCATTTATGATCATCAATTCTCATCATCTCAAGGAGTGGGACTATGACTTGGATTTGGGACAAGACCTGAAACATGTCAACTGGTGAATAGCTTGGTATTTATAGAAATACCACATCATGAGGAACCATTGTATCAATTTTCTTACAATCTTTTGGGCCAGTAGGCTTCAACTCTTTGACCCTTGAATTTGATTGTGTAACTTCAACTACATCTCCAGGTTTACTACCTTTCTTAGCCCAAATTCTTGATTCCTTAATCTCCTTGGACTTAGCACCTCCATTTGCGTTTTTCAGTCCTAGCTTTCTTAGGGTCAATACTATTTTCTTTGATGAATATACCTCCTTGGTGACCTGGGCTGACACTTACCACTTTATTCCTAAGATGAATGTCATTTCTTCCTTAAGCTCTGGCTACCAATGCAACTATATAGCTCTCTATTTCTTCATTAGAAGGTCTTCTCAAAGAAATAGCATTTGTCTCAAGGTTCTAGGAAGTAAATTCATCATCCTTTTTTCCATCATAAAATATTTTCTTCTGGTGAGGCATTCTTCTTGTCTTTGCACATACACATCATTTGTATCAGCATCATCATTAGAGGAATAATCATCATATTCCATATCTGATTTAGTCATAAGTACATTTGAGGTCTCATCAGGATTGTCAGGAGAATCAATCTCCTTCTGATTATTTTGAATGTCCTCCATTGTCCTAGCTGCAACTGCACACTGATGTGAAGAATGAGGCATTTCACACACATCACACCATATTTGAAGTGTTTTTTTGTAAAGGATCAGGAACTTCCTAGAAATTCTTTTGATTATTGAGAACAGGTTTTCCATTATGCCAATTAGTATGGTATGGATAGTCCTGGAGTCTTGGGGGTTTCTCATTCCTCTGAAATTGAGGTTTATCATCTCTTGCATGCTTTTGCAATAATCTCAGGACTTGGTTCAACTTATGATCTGGCGTAGTGGCTTTAATCACCTTTTCATTTGAATGCATTGAGCTTTTAGAAAGCTTGGGGTCATCTCTTTTACCAATTTTACCAAAATCTCTTTTGTTACTTTCAATATTTATAGCCACTCTAAAAGCATCCCTCATAGTTTGAGGGTCTTTATCTCTAAGGAGATATGCCATTTTGGCATCAAAAGCATTGAAATATGTAGTCAGACAAACATTTTCATCCAACATCAGAACCTGAAACAACTTGTACATTGCCTTTTGGAATTTCAAATTAAACTCTGTCATCGGCTCATTTAGTGACTTCTTGATGTTATTGAATTCATTTAACATGAAACTAGAATTTGTCTTATCACCATATTGTTCCTTAAAAAAATTCAAATTCATCCCATGAACAAATACGGGTATGTGCAAGATCATCATGGAAAAAACAGGCCTTTTAGTGGAAAAAAAATCAGAAAAATTAGAGTTAGGCAACTTGACATAAAAATTTGAATAAGTTATCTATATTATTTCAAAAATATATAAGAATAAAATTTGTATAAAATTGAATGTATTTTATAAACTACTAGGTTTATATTTTAAAAAAAAAAAATCTATTTGGTGAAAATTTGAAATTTCAATGCACTAGTACTTAAATTTCATGAAAAAAATAAGTAGGTGTATGTCTGACCACCCTAATCACAATAAAATGATAATTTTTTTTTTATAATATTTTAGATATAAGTAGAGGAATCATGTCTCAATGTGATGCATATTTGTTTGTAATTTTTTTCCAAGTAAATAATTAATTATGAAATTTTTATTACAACTTATAAAAAATATAAAAGCTTGTATGTCTGACCACCTTAACATGGTCAAAAATTTATGAAATTCAATTTTTGTCTTTTTAATCCTATAGTATGTGAAGCATAGAATGTGACACATGTTTGGGATTCAAAAAATGTAATACCATTCGAAAGCTATAGATGTTTTTCAATTAGCCTATTAATCAGGACTTTACTCATAATTCAAATAAAAAATGAATAATAATTATTTGTTAAATTCAAAGTAAAGCATAATTTATATTGGTGGAAAGCTGAGAATCTCCTTTTAAAACCCTTTTTATTTCATCTATTTTGGGTAAAAAAAAAGTCGTTAGCCACATACCCTACAAATACCCATCATATTGCCACTTTTTGGCCCATCATGATCCTACACATACCCATACTAGCATTAAGTAAACCTTTATACAAATCTCTTGCATCTTCCACCAGAGATAGTACAAACAGTTTCATTACAACATCTTCATGTTCTACCTCAGTCATTGATCATATCCATGAAAGCCTTCAAGTGTTCTTCTATTGTCACAACATTGTTACCAGCAAACTTACTCATTTTCTCTCTCAAACCATCAGGAATAGGGTTTGGGTAACCAGAGATGCCATCAAATTACAATTTCCTATACCTTTCCAAGTGTATAGGTCTTCGATGAAAAGACCCATGAGCAATCTGAGAGCCATCACCAGGCCCTAAGTTTTGTATCCTAGAACCACCTTGATTTGGATCTATAAACTTAGTTGTCGGGACCTTGGGATCAGGAATGTTTATGGCTAGATCCATACTAGTTTTAGGACAATCTGTTAGAATATCATGATGACTTGATGAAGCTCCAACTTGTGTAGCTTCGTCCATTTTCAAAGTTTTCAGGAAGTTCAATTTCTTCCTCATTTCTGTATTTCTAGCCTCAATCTCTGCTCTCTCCAACTCTTTTGCCAGAGCCTCACTCTACTTCCTAGCCTTTTCTAAGGCGCTTTCACCATGTTTTCTGGGAGAATGGGAGATCACTCTTTCATTTATTGTTATCCCCTCAACCTTTTGTTTTCCCTTGTCTAAGAAAATCTTAGGGTTTGGATTATTTGGTTGAAATTTGATAGGGTCTAAGGGTCTTGGGTCTGCAGTCTTTGATTGGGACTTAACCTGACATATACGACCCACATTAGAGACTAACCTTCTCTCCCTATTAACAATCTCTTGTATAATATGACCTTCAACCTTTGACTTAGGATTTTCTTGATTGAGAAGCCTCATTGTCTCTAACTGTCTGATTAATCTATCCCTTTCAATTATAGCATCTACCAAGTCAGCTTCCCTCTCCTTCTCCCTTTGTTTTCTAAGCTCAACTTCTTTTTGAATCTCTTGTCTTGAGGAATTTATATCTCCAAAGACATCATCAAGATCGGGAAAAATCATATCAGAACTTGATGAATCACTAAGATCAATTAGATTTGTCTCTCTAAGTACATGTCCAGACACTAAAGGGACTTCACCATTATCAATAGGAGGAGGAGGTACATCATTAATGCCATGATGGCTTCGACTTCTACTCCTACCTCTTCTTTTTTTAGCATATTGTACACTAACAGGCCCTTTATCTTGACATATTACCCTTGAGCTGGTGTATTAAATAATGCATCAAAAAATCCACTACTATCTAATCTTGAACTTGTAGACACCTCTTCAAAGTTTTCAGGGATAAGATGTAAAAACTTACTTGTACCTCAGTGTACAGGATCCTATGACGAGGGAGCACCACTACTAGATTCAGGTTTCTTCCTTATCTAGTCCTTCTTCATTCTTGGAAGCCCACCTTCCAATCTCTATTTTGGATGATTCTTCATGAATGATCTGGTATTCTTCATCTTGAGTACTCATCCAATAGATCTTTCAAAAGATCTCACAACTTAGATTATGTTAGAGTAAAGAATTAACTTTACTACCTCTTAAGATTTCCCTTTATGCACTTGCAATAGTCATTTAATAATTAAATCTAATTATTAAATGCCTATTTACCTATTAGGGTTTCCTATTAGGTTTTATGATCTCCTTCTATAAGGATTGATCCTTTTTGTATATTTTTTACTTCTTCTTTTGTTGATAATACATTCTTGCATATTGTCAGAGCAAAACCCTTGTTTTGTTTCCTAGAGATTTCTTCATTGTGGCAGGTTCTTGCATGTAGGTTTCTTGGGCTTAATAGATTTGTTTTTCATCAAATTTTACATGGTATCATAGTTGGATCTATTGTAGCTTGTTCATATTTGAAGAAAAAAAGGGAGCAAGGGTTTGACAAAAGAAATTTGGGATTCTTTGGCTAATTTGAGAGGTTCTAGGTGTAGTTTTCAAATCTGGTATTACTTGCCCAACGATATTTAGGGTTTTTTACAAGCACATGCATGTGAAAAGGCATTTTTTTTGGGTGGCCTTCTCTGTGCTATTCATAGTGGTGTCCTTCCTGGTATCATTTACCAGAGTTGCACCTTATTCCTCTGAATGTCGTGCATAAGCTGATGTCTGTGTTGGCAGATCTGAAAAGGCAAAACTTCAAAGCCCCGCGGGCGCCGTACTTTGACTTGAAAGTTTTTTTACCTACGATTCCTATCCAAATCTGTAGTCTATTTCATCAGTAAATTCTTTAGGTACACAGATTTTTCTCAATCATCTACTGCTTTCTATTGTTTTCTGGCTTTCAGTTTGTACTAGGGATTGGATTTTTGCCTTTTGGGGGGGTGTTTTTTATTACTTTCTATCATTTACATCAGAAAACTAGAATCTATAAACACCAAAACAAAACAAACAAACCCCTTCTGCATCTTTTTTCTAGTTCTGAAAGACCACTAAATAATAATAAAAAAATTCAGAGCAGTTGAGGCACAGTTCATAGGATGATCGATAGATCTATTCAATGTCTCACACCGCATAATTATCACACTTGGAAGGGTCGCATGATGAATCTTCTCTAGTCTCGAGGGTTATGGTCCTATTTGGATGAGGTTCAGCCTTAGTTGACTTGTGCCTTTGAGGTTATGCAGCACAAGAACAATATGGATTAGGCTATGGGGTTGATGGCTTTGCACATTTCTGACAGTCTCCTGTTTCATCTTGATGGTTGTCTCACTCCTCGAGCCATTTGGACCAAGTTTGATAGACCTTTTAGTATTGTCAATGAGTTCAAAGCTTTGCAGCTTGAGGCTGAGTTAACTTCCTTGGTACCTGATTCGTTTCCCTCCATTGAGGACTTCCTGATGAAGTTCAAACAACAAAGATCTATCTTGCAAGGTTGTGGAAAGGTTAAGACTGATACAGAGTGCATCTTCCTAATCCTCTCCAAGCTTCGGGGTTCATTTCAGATCTTCTCTTCGACCTTCTATTCCACCATGGATGCCTTGGGTGTTCGACATGTCATGCCTACTTTTGAGGTCTTTTGTGATCGTCTAAATCATGAGCAAGCTAAGCTCAAGCAGATGGATTCACTTTCAGGTTCACAGAACAAAGCATTGGTAGTCCAGTCCTCCAAGGGAAAACAGAAGCAGAAACTGAAGCCTAAGAAAGATTCAGGGGCTAGTGAGAATCCCTCCAAGCCACCACCTAAGTTTGATTCAAAACCACAACCCAAATAGAAATCTTCGCAGTCTGGTGAGTCTTCCTCCAAGACTAAGAAGAAATCTGGTGATCCTTGCAGTTTTTGTGGAAAGGAAGGACATCCAATTTCTAGGTGTTGGAAATGTTTAGAGGCTTTAGAGGAAGCCATGCAGTAGCATAATATCAGTGCACCTCAACCTCCTTCACATCCCACAGGGAAAGGTCATGCTCTTTCTGCATGAGCATTGTCCTCAGAATCCACTTGGATTCTAGATTCTGGTGCCTCTCACCATATGACACACACAGAGGATTTGGTCACCGCTCTTACCCCTACAGGCACTAGACATATTGTAGTTGGTGACTCAGCACAAGTTTTAGTTCAGGGTTCAGGTATTGTTTCATTGGATGGTGGTTGTCTTCAGGATGTGCTTTTGGTTCCTAACATTTCGACAAACCTTCTATCTATTTATGAGATTTGCAACTCTGGCTCTGGTAAGACAGTCGAGTTCTCACCACATGATGTGGTTATTCGAGACCTTCATGATCCTGACTTGGTTGTGGCTACTGGGAGTGTGGATTCTACATCACGCTTATACAGATTTGATGGCTTTGAGAGTTCAGACACTATTGGTTCCTCTCTTATAGCACATGCAGATTCAGTGAGCAGGCTTTGGCATGAGTGTTTTGGCCATGTCAATTATAGATATCTACAACAAATGAGTACTCAGGCACTTGTGATTGGGCTCCCACAGATTTCTTATACTGATGGTGTATGTGAAGGTTGTCCTTGGCAAACATCATTGAGATCCTTTTCCTAAGGGTTGAGCCACTCGTGCTAGGGCACCCCTAGAGTTGGTACATAGTGATCTTATGTCCTTTCCAACTCCTTCCTTTTCAGGGGCCCGCTATGTCCTCACTTTTATTGATGACTTCTCTAGACGTACATGGGTGTACTTTCTTAAGTACAAGTCTGATGTCTTTGACTCATTTAGGACTTTTAAGACATTTATGGAGAAGCAATCTAGACTTTCTATCAGGAGGATACGCATAGATAATGGGGGGGAGTATGTTAATCAAGCTTTCAAAGATTTTTGCACTGAGCATGGTTTACAACATCAGTTTACAGTCCCTCACACCCCTCAGCAGAATGGTGTCGCTAAGAGAAAGAACAGAACCTTACAGGAGATGGAAAATTGTATGATACAGTCTTAAGCTATGAGTTCTTCATTTTGGGCTGAGGTAGTCAATTGTGCCAATTATATTCAGAATCGAATGCCTCATAAGGCATTGCGACATATGACTCCTGAGGAGGCTTGGACCCATGTCAAGCCTGATGTTTCTACATTCTGAGTTTTTGGTAGTGAGGCTTGGGCATTTATTCCTGATAATCAGCGGAAAGCCATGGAGAGGAAGAGCTGACCACTCATATTTGTTGGCTACTATGAGGATGTTAAGGTGTATAGGTTATTTGATCCTAATTCTAGAGAGGTCTTGTTTTGGCAGGATGTCCAGTTTGATGAGCGCTATCCTCAGATGGATTCTCCATCACCAGCTTCTCCCTCATTGCCTACTTCTCCCTCTTCATCTCTTGAGGATTACTTATCTCTTGAGGATGATGTAGATGATGATCCACCCTCTCCATCACCACCAGTTGTTCCACATTTGCCTAGGTGGGCCCATGTTACTGTTGAGGTAGCTAGTTCTTTGACAGGTGATCCTTCAGATACTTTTCATACTCGTGCTCAGACATCTGGTTCTAGTCTTTTGAGTCATGCCATTTCGGATGATTCTCAAAAGCTTTTAGAGGCGACAGGTCACCTTGAGTGGGATAGGGCCATGGATGAGGAGTATTCTTCTTTGATGAAGAATCATACTTGGGATCTTTGTCCTCTTCCTAAGGGAAGAAAGTTGGTTCGGCGCAAGTGGGTGTACCATACCAAGTATGTTGCTGATGGTTCTATTGATAAGTATAAGGCGTGTCTTGTTGCGAAGGGGTTTTCTCAGGTAGAGGGTATTGACTACTCTGAGACCTTTGCTCCTATCACCAAGATGAACTCTATATGCCTTGTACTTTCACTTGCTGCTTCACAGGGATGGATAGTGTTTCAGATGGATGTGAAGAGTGCCTTCTTGCATGGAGACCTACATGAGGAGATCTATATGGAGCAGCCTCAAGGATTTGTGCAGGACATTTCTTGGGTTTGTAGACTTCGTCGTTCATTATATGGTCTCGAATAAGCCCCTCGAGCTTGGTATGAGAAGATGGACTCTTTCTTGCTTTCCTCTCACTTCACACGCTGTCATTCTGATCACATAGTGTATATTCAATGTCAGGAGGGTGATCTTTTGATTCTTGTGCTATATATAGATGATCTCATCCTTACAGGTAGCTCATCCTCCATGATTCAGAGTGTTCAAAGAGCTTTGATGGAGCAGTTTGAGATGAAAGATCTTGGTCTTCTACACTTCTTTCTGGGTCTACAGGTTATTCAATCTTCGGATGGGATTTCCATATTTCAGGAGAAATATGCTCTTGATATGCTTCAGTGATTTGGCATGCTTGATTGCAAGTCTGCCCCCACTCCATTTCAGTCAGGTGTTGTTTTGTCTTCCACTTGTTCTACTCCTTCAGTGGATCCCACTTTATACAAGCAGTTGGTTGGCAGTTTGTTGTACCTGACACATTCTCGTCCTAATCTTTCCTTTGCGGTTGGCCTTGTCTCTCAGTTTTCCCATGATCCTCATGAGAGCCATTGGCAAGTAGCCAAACGTATTTTGAGGTACATTCAGGGTACCACTCATTATGGCATTCACTACACTTCAAGATCCTCTCACATCATTGGCTTCATTGACTCTAATTGGGCTAGTGATGTCAATGATCAGAAGTCTACTTCTGGCTTTGTTTTTTTCCTTGGTTCTGGTCCTATCACATGGTCTTGCAAGAAGCAGTCTGCTATTGCATTATCATCTATAAAGGCTGAGTACTGTGTAGCAGTATTAGCTAATCAGGAGGTTTTATGGGTTTGACAGTTGATAACAATTTGGGTTTCCTCCAGATAGTCCCACTATTATTTGGTGTGACAATCAAAGTGCCATTCACATTTCTCGCAACCCAGTGGAGCATCAATAGACAAAGCACATTGAAATCCACATGCACTTCATCAAGCAGTTGATTCAGGATGGTTCTCTCATCTTGGAGTACATTCCTACAGAGGAGCAGGTTGCTGACATCTTCACTAAACCTTTGGCATCTCTGCGCTATCTTCAGTTGTGCTCCATGCTTGGGGTGAAGGAAGTTGTCCATGGGGGGTCTTATTGAGGCCTTCCTTCCTTCATGTTTTTTCTTTTTGCATGTTTCTTTATCTCTTTTTTGGAGAGTATTTTTTTCCCACTGGGTTTCCTCCTTTACTCCGCTTTATAGAGATTTTGTTGTATTCGGGTACCTCATTTGGCTATGTTGCCAGGACCCAAATTTTCTTTCAGCATTTTAGTTGCTTTGCTTCTTTCGTGCATTGTTGCTCATCTTAAGAGGGGGTGTTAGAGTAAAGAATTAACTTTACTACCTCTTAAGATTTCCCTTTATGCACTTGCAATAGTCATTTAATAATTAAATCTAATTATTAAATGCCTATTTACCTATTAGGGTTTCCTATTAGGTTTTATGATCTCCTTCTATAAGGATTGATCCTTTTTGTATATTTTTTACTTCTTCTTTTGTTGATAATACATTCTTGCATATTATCAGAGCAAAACCCTTGTTTTGTTTCCTACAAATTTCTTCCTTGTGACAGGTTCTTGCATGCAAGTTTCTTGGGCTTAATAGATTTGTTCTTCATCAAATTTTATAGATTAAACCTTTTAGAATGAAGTGCACATTGGTGCAGAGATCTCAGAGTCACCACCCAATTAATTGGGAAAATCAAATACTTCAAAATGTATCAACCTTAGAAGACATGAAAGACCCTAACACAGAACTATGGGCTCAACCATCTAGTCACAAGACAATATGAAACTCTATGCAACATGGACAACCGACACACTTGACAAAATTTATCTACAATTAGTTCCCCAGCGGAGTCACCATCCTGTTAGTTGTTTTTTACTGCATAACCAGGTTTATCTCCTATTCCACCTATGGGATAGCCAATTCAAATCAATGGTAGCTCGAAGGGCCTGGACCAACTGATGAGGTCTTTAAAATGCCTCCTACACTTTGGGCTCTGCAAGACCCAGGAGGGTGTTCCTTTCAACAAAGTAGATGAATTCTCTTGATAGCAAATATACTCGAGTTCACCCAAAGTTGGCAACCTTTGAATAAGCAACATATATCACACTGAGAATGACAAAACATACACCTAAAAGCATAAGATGGAACTGATAATTTCAAATGATTGGTTCTCAGGTTAAATGACTAGGGTAATGAAGAAATATAACAAATACTAGACTAGTGCCAACATCCTTGGGCTAGGAGTCATGAAAATGTGCAATAGAAGAGGTAATCAATTCTAGATAACCTAGGTCTTTATGAAATTAACCTTGCTAACTCATATACCAGTGAACAAATATTTCAAACTACTTGTCAAATCCTTTGATCATGCATAAGAATCTCTGATCTGATTAAAGCAATTTAACTCATTCCTTGAACAAGAGCTACAATAAAAATAGATATTAAAGCATTACACTATAACGATTAATGAAATGATCATTGATCAATATTTTCATTAATAATTCACACAGACCATCACAAGGAGAGACCAAAAGACATGAACAATTTTGTTTGTGCTTCAAATGCACCCAGAAACCCTACATTCAATAAAATTTTCCCTGAATTCAAGGACTGGCACATAGTCAAGTCTTTCTCTATGTTCTTTTTATCAGAACCCAAATAATTCAACTAGAGATCCACTTGTAAATCAGCATGAACCTCTTTTTATATCACCTGGGAGACCGACCAGCTCAAGGCCACGTGCACATGACATAGCCAACCCTAACTACCCTGAAACCACTTGAGGCCTTCGCCATCACCTTTCATCTGCTTCCCTAGGTCTCATGAATGTCCTCTGTCAGGTGGTTGTGGAAAAGAAATTCTCGACCGGGCAAGATTAGTCAACCGGCACCAAATCCGCCATTGAATCCATGCACCCATTCCAAACCATGCCATTGCATCTCAGCAGTGCCATGAATCCCTGCCTTACTGGACCAGTGACCACTTCATTTGCCACCATTAAAGTCGAGCCTTGCACGCAACGCGAACTCAAAACCCTAGCTGCCCTAGGTTTAAATGTCTGTCGTTGTTCATCGGTGATCAAACGACCACCTTTGAATCTCGCAGTAGATCGTTGGGGTCCGCCAAACTTCTCAGCCGGGGAGCACACAGCTCGCACTCCTCGCTAAATTAACTAGTGAACTCCTACAAAGTGCAATCACATGAGAACCGTTGATATTTTCTCTTCATTGCCCAGGAATCGTTGATTTCCGTCGACACAAGCCAGGCTTACCATCATCGGTCAAAGGGTAAACGTCGAGTACCTTTATCAATACTTTAAAACATCATCATCAAAAATCTGCACGTCCTTGCTGGCGATCCTTAAGTAACCCATGACTTAACGCTTTATCCTGCACCCTCAAATGATGAAATAGCGAGGAACGATCAAGATCAATTCTTTGGGGTGCATCCTGTCTATCGGTGGAAGTTCCTGCTGAGACCTCCTTTATCTCCTCGCGGGGCCTAACCTTCAGTCAACGTGAATGAAAGATCTGGCGGGGAATGGTTAGGATCTCTCCCCAGATCTGCGCACGACACAGACTTACACAATGAATAAAGTTAGCTGTAAACAAACCCGGCTAGGTAACCCATGGAAGCGGTAGAAGGGGCCGGTAACCAATGAGGAACGGGGCTTGAAAGGTGACTTAAGCGGCATGTGAACCGACCAGACCAGTCATTAAAGAATTAGAACAAGCGGACTGAAATTAAGGTAAAACCCTAAGGCGTGGATTTAACAAATAAGCCAAGGACTTGACCTGACCAGACATGAAAGGATTTTAAGAGTTCTAACAAAGGGCATGGATATCACTCAAGGTAGAAGGTGGTTTGTTGGGCTATGTGCATTGGAGAAGGGGTACAAAGTATATTTGAGATTTTCTTGACTAGGGCTTGCTGTCATATGTTGTGTTTTGAATCAGAATTGTTTCCTTCTAATGCATGCTAGGGCCAAGACCTTTAAATCTTCCTAGAGCAGAGTGACCTTTCAAAGTACTCTAATTTAGATAGTATTGAACTTGTCAATTTTTAAAGATATACCGAATTATAAATTTATTAATTTCCTAGAAAAATATTATTTGTTTCCTTTCAATAATATTTATATTCATGGATATAATTTTATATATTAATGATGATGATACTAATGTGTTAATGTCTTAAACTAGTTAATTTTGAGAAAAAAATATAAACTTTAAGATTAGATCATGACATCAATAAATCTATTTTCACAAAAAAAGAGTCCAATATATTAAATCTATCTAATTTTATACTCTGATAAAATAGCATTCGACCACCAAGAATCAAGTTTTTTTTTTGTGCAAGGCTTCTTGAAACCATAAGGTACAAGGTTGAGATAATTCCTAAAGTGACTTTGGTGCAATGGATACCCCTTAGTCTTTGAATTTTATCTAAAGAGATATCTACTTAAAAATTTTCTCTTGATACCAACTATTTGCAAACATGATCTACATGTGATATAAGACCCTCCAAAATTTAGGTAATTTTTTTAATGGAGTTGACAGAAATGAAAACTAATCTCTATCACTACTCAAAAAAATTTAACACACAAACCCACAAATTCTATGGGTAACACTCTAACCAAAAGTTGCTACTTTCCTTATTTCAAATTCACAAATTTCAAAATTGCACAATTTCATAGCAATGACGATCCAACAACATACAATTCTCACTCACTTACATGTTGGCATGCAATTCAATTCATTTTCCCAAGCATTACAATCTTTGTTCAGGACATAGCTTACCATCTATCATTGATTTTATTCCCTCAATTTGATTTTTAACCCCTTTTCTACATCTAATTTCTTTGAATGTCAAACACCATGCCAATTTACCTTTATCCTATTTACTCCTCTTTAGATACTTATCCAATAGTGCTTATATTATTTAGATGTTTGATTTTACTTAATAAAACAATCCCAAATTGTACCCTATAATTTCAATCTAAAAGTAAGTTATTTCCCTCTTATAATTGATTATACCTTCATGCTAAATTGCATGCTCCTCTAATAAAAATCTCATGTCACTCTTGTGGTCTTCATGTAGCCATTACTCTAAGTAGCAACCTGATCATAGTTTGTCTTCTTACTCTCATCTATCTTCAATATGCATACACATTCATGTTCCTTGTATGGCACCTCTGATTTAGCTCTCTTCCACTCTATTGTGCAATCCTCTCTCCTTTCAAAATGTTCATTGTTTTTTTATCTCCTACTCATGAGGTACAACCTAATTTCTCTGCCACACCTCCAATCTAGTCATCCCCTCTACCACTCTCTAATCACCTACATTTATTTTGTATATATTTCTCTTTTGGGGCAGCCTGCAAACCTCTATTCCAACCCCTTTCCTCAGTCTCTCCCTCTTCGAGTTCCCTCTCTGCCACATAAGCATCCCTTTGTCTTTTGAATTCTATGGTGTTTTCATATACCTCAAGCCTTGCATTTTATTCTCATAGTATATTTTTCATTGCAATTTAAACTAATTTAAATTATTTGTTTTTAGTCAAAACTTATGTAAATAAATGGGAAATATAAAATTTACAACCATCAACATGTAAATCCATTACTTGTGATATGGTGAAAATGATGGAACCTTGCATAATCTTTCTTTATGATTCTTTGAACTCTTAGAAACTTTGCTAGTGCTAGCATTTTCAAATGTCACTTGATATTTTTTCATTGAATGCCTTTGCCACTTCCAAAGTCACATCTATGTTTTCTTCTTGATCAAACCATACTATAGATTTCCAATACTAAGAGAGGTAAAAACAAAACCAAAACAAACAAAAAACTAAAAATTATAACTAAAAATATCACTCATTGCTTTCCAGGAATGAAACATATAATAAGGCACATTGACAAGGGCTAAATTTTGCAAATGACATAGAAGATGGAAATGAGGTGCAAACACATAGCCATATTGACCTTCACATGTAATATAATGCATGAAAAATTTTACAACTTCATCCTAGGGTTTAGGCAAAGAAGTTTGTTTCATACCTTGTCCATGGACAACCTCAATTTTATCACCTTGTTGTAGAAACTGTTGTTGAATGGGATGAAGGTCCTAGATATGATGAATGCATAGGGAAGAATTATTCATGTGAAAGTGGAAAACTAGAGACATGGGAAACTATCTGAACTGATACTAGAAATGTCCCTCCTTGCAGTGTGACTATATTCTTCTTAAACACCATGGAAAAATCTAGTGCCGACTAATCATCATAGCCTTGTAACTGTCTGCAAGAAAAATGCTAGCAAGCATGCCTAAAGATTTTGTAAACCTCTTCTACAACTCTTAACTTGGATATGTTGGTGGGTTCACATCTGATATGGGGCTCCATTGTAATAGAAAAATGGTGATGTGGAGTAGTAAACCAAACAATAGAAAATTCTAACAGTGAATAATGAAAATGATAATGGTAGAAATGGGGGAAATGAAGGACAACCATGGTCACATCATAGTAATAATGATAACGGTGGGTGATAAATCAAGTTAAGGGTTAATGATCATGGTTGTTTGTGGTAACTGGATCTAACATGACCTTTCATGATTATGACATAACCATCCCTTGGATTTACCTCCAACTAAAGGGTAAATGCCATCCTCAACGCACTACCATAATTAACCTTTAAGATGAAAATATAGCTAATATTATTTTGAAAGAAAGAGTAAAATAAGAATATGTTACCAAAAAAAAAAAATTTGTGATCCAATGTGTGTAGAGGACAAGTGATCGAGGAGAAACTGGAAAGTTGAGGTGGCAAGAAGAATAGGATGTACATGCAAGAGGACTAAGCATGTCATTGAAGGATATGATCAAGCTAACATGGAGGATCCGTCAAAAGAGAGTAGAAAATACTAGTGTAGACAGTGGAGGTGAATGATTCTAGTCATGCATACAATGAAAGATGGCAAGTAGACATGTGGTCACCCAGGGAAAGTATGAGAACCACAAGTCATAGTCTCAAAAAAGCATAAGGCACACAAGAAAGTACATTAAGAAAAAGAAAGGGTAGGAGAAAGATTTGGGCTATAGGAAGTAGTGCCTAGTTCATGTTGCAAAAAGAAAGTGGCAGGAAAGTAAAGAATAAAAGCGATCCCTGTTGCACCACAAAATGGGTAGCAATAGGAAGGGAAAGTTTGTGTAGCCAGTTGTGTTGCTCCCTTCTTTGTGCCAACATTTGTGTCTTTGCACTTTCCATTTCTTTTTTCTCTCTTTTTTTTTTCTTTTTTTTTCCCTTTTTCCTTTTTTTTAATGATGCCAAACTGCCAATATCTCATTTTTCAAACTGACACTTCCTAGAGGCACTAAGAAAATTGATTTTCACCTCCAAGTTTATTATGCAGCTCATACTCGTTGGTCAATGCCCAATTTTCAAGTATTAACTGACCAACAATGCTAGAGGGTTTTCATTGTTAGATCTTATTGCATTTTTTACTTTTATTTATTTATTTATTGGAACTTGATCAAGAATATGGGGTTCCTTTATCAAATTGGATACAAATTTTTTCTTTGAAATAGACTGCTTGTACAATTTCAAATGATTCCGATTAACAACAAGGGCCATGTGATAAAATTCCATAATATAGAGTTTAACTACACCATTATCGTACAAAAATTCAATTTCATTAGACCTGAGCCATCTAGTGTGAAAATTTCCTTTAAAATCATGGAACTTGGAGTCATATATAATAATGCCTAATCAATTGGTTGAAATGATTATTGTTAGATAAAACTGTCATGCTAGAGAGCACATTGCTTCTATAAAATTTTGGCAAGTAAAAGAGCTTGTTGTTGAAGTTCATCCAAAGAATTGAGTTGAGAAATCCTTTCTTTCTAGGCATTAGTTTGACTCATTATCAATTGGGAGAATGACTTTATTACGATAGAGCAACTCATACAGTGTAAGATTGGTGGTGTTCTTCCACGTAGTGCAATGTGCCCATACAACTTTTGGGGGTATCATTGCCCAATCCTTCTTATGAAGTGCTACAATCTTTGTCAGAATGTTCTCCAGTTCCTCATTTGTCACTTCAACTTGTCCATTTTTTGTAGGTGATATGGCGAGGACTTGCAGTGTCAGATTTCATAATCTTGCACTAAAGCAATAATCAACTTAGACATAAACTGAGGTCTTTGATCAATAAAAATCTTGTGAGGCACACCGAACTTGGTAAAAATTTTAGAATACAAAAAGCTAGCAACTTTAGTGTCTCTTGCATGTTTTAATGCCACAACCTCTACCCAGTTAATAACATAATCAATACAAACCAATATATATTCCTTATTCCTTGATGGGGGGTTAATTGGCCCCACAAAATCTAGACCCCACTTTTCAAAGCGTTCAAGAGATAATTGGGATTGTATAGGAATCTCATAAGAGCATGTGGGTCACCCCATACATTGGTATCTATTGCAGTGTTACACATACTTAGAATATTTATGAAGTGTAGGACAATAATATCCAGAAATTAGGATTTTATTAGAAATTCTCTTAGCCACAAAGTGGCCTCCACAAGGCTCTGAATGACATGGTTGAAGAATATCAAAGACATCATATTTGGCTACACATCATTGCGCTAGTGCATGATGTTGTCAATGTTGGTGTGGAACAAGAGTCCATTAATCCATGTATTGTGTAAGTGTGCCTATGTGCTTTATTTTACGTGGTATGGTAGTATGTTATAATTTAAATAATTAAATAATTAAAATAAAAGTTAATAATAGCCAACTAAAATAGTTTTATTATAATATA
>VDFB02078003.1:0-14614 GCA_007258455.2 Sequoia sempervirens
TAGAGGGAGGGAGAGGGAGAGTGGTAGAAAGAGAGAGTGGGAGATAGGGAGAGAGTGGGAGAGAGGAAAGTGGGATAATATAAATTATATATTTATTATATTAAATATATTAATACAATACTAATATAGAGAATATATATTAGTATATACAATATATATAATATATGTTAATATATATTAATATTATATTAATCTATACTATATATATATTAATATATATTTAATAATATATAAATATATACTATATATTAATATATATTAATATAATATAAATATATAATACATATATATCATAAGAAATAAGAAATAATGATTCTTAAAATTCAAATAACAGATATTTTTTTTGCATTTTATTAGGTTAAATACTTGGACGAGCAACAATATATATTATATATTATATATGAGTATATAATATATATTATTTAACATATGACATTGTAATTTATAACGCGAGACATAATGGATATCCATTTTGTAAGTTATATAAAAAAAAAAGAGACTATTTTGAGTATTTCAATGGTTCCTACATTCTTTCTGTTGCGAAATTCTCATGCTTTTTGTCTACATCGGATGAAATTCATCTATTCAAAGATTCTCTAACACTTTTTTTTAGAATTCCATTGATTTTTGTGTGTGTTTTTGTTTTTTTTGTGTAATGGGGAGCAACAGTCAGTGTAAGAGAAAAGGTAAAAGGAAACTTACAACAAATCAAATTAAAGCATATAGAGCAAAAGATAGAGAAAGTCATAGGAAAATAAGACAAGGTATGCAAAATATTCAAATTGAAGCTTCTCCTAAACCATTAAATGTTAATTCAAGTGAAGATGAAATCGAAATTTAAAATATTGAACATCATATTGAAATTGAAAATGAAAATGTGAACAACATTGAGAATGAAAATATTGTTGGAAATGTTATTGAAAACGAATTTTTTTTTTACAATGAAAATGTTGTTCAAAATGAAATTGTTATTGAAAATATTGAAAATATTTAACATAGAGAGAATAAATTTTTTAATAACATTGTACTTGAAACTGAAAATGTTGAAAATGAACCTTCTGTAACACCTAATTACAAAAGAACCCCTAAATGGTTGGTTGAAATAGATGAGAACATAATTGATAATATTGAAGGAAAAAGGTCAAAACGAATGGTTCGTTTATGGGCTATGAAAATGTTAAATGAATTCTTTTCCAATAAGACATTAACCAAACAGTTCCAAATTTTTGTGCAATTACTTAAGATTTACAAAATGAGAACATTATTAAAAAATTGAAAAAAAATAGTCTTATTGTAAAAAATATTTTTAATGCTCTAACCTCTATTGGAAAGACTAGTAAGGAAAAATATAAAAGGGTTGCTTGAAGAGTGATCACAACCTCACTAGTAAGCCATCATTTCAAAAATGCTTGTTTAATGAAACAAACTTCTATTGATTTTAACTTAAATCATAAAACATTTAATAGAACACTCTTAAGAAGAGGAAGTCTCGATAGTGCTCTTCAAAATGATATGTGGGATTTTAGTGGGAGGCTTCCACATGTTGATAAAAAGCTAACCAATAATGTAAAGATGAAAATTGAACAATATTTGAATTCTCACTCTAGAGTATCATGGAATGTAAAAGATTTTTTAAAGTTACGAATTGGCAATTGAGATCGTACACCACATCCTAAACATTTTTTAGAATGTAGCCAAATAATTTTGTACAAACAATTTTGTCAAGAACATCCACATTTGCAAATCTCACAAAGGACTTTTGAGTCTTGCAATCCATTTTATTGTGTTCCTATGAAGGTTTGTAATACATATTGTAAATACCATGTTGAGTTTTCAATGCATCATGAATTGTTATTCTTCATTCTACTATGCATGTACTGACAAAATGTTCTAGGATTGTCATGTATTGAAACTTCCCAAGTCATCCAGGGAGTTGTTAGATTCATTTTTATGCATTAGAGATGAGGCTTGCTTATTTTATAGAATTGATTGTTTAAATGAAATGTGTTTGCAATGTGGTAGTTTATCAAAGTTTTTAACATTCTTTCATGAGGGCAGCGATCATGATTTTGGTAACAAAATTGTTGAGAAGAAAAAGTATAAGAAAGTTAAATACACATTTAAGAATGAAGGTGAGGGTTCTAGATGTGATTTGGTTGCAAGAGAGGTAAGAATTGTTGATTTTATTTTAGATTTTAAGAAAAATATTTTCTATAAGTATGCAAGGCATAGCCACAGGTCGCAGTGGTTGGATCGGAAATTCAAGATGTGTAAGGACTCTTTCCCCATTGGAACTATTGTATCTTTAGTTGATTTCTCTAAAAAATAAGTAGTGAAATTACAAAATGAAGTTCAATCACAATGTTATAATTCTATTCAAATTGTTATTTTTGTCCACATAACATATAGGCATGCTCCTGATAGTACAAAAGAGGATAGGAAGATAATTAGGGAGTACCATTTTTACATGAGTGATGATAGATCTCATTCATTTGAGTTTGTACAACATTGTTTTGAATTTTTTTTGAGTTCTTATAGGAAAAAGGAATTGCATTGGGTCAACATCTGATTTGGTCAAATAACTACACAAGGAAAATCAAGAATGTTCACATGTTTTATTGGTTGAGCAGGATGCATATAGAGAGGGGTGTACCACATATTTGGAGTTTTTTAAGCTGGGCAGGGAAAAGGTGAGCATGATGGTGCAGGTGCATGTGTGAAGAGAGATTTGGTTAAGGAACAAATGGAGATCAGAGGTGGTGCAACATTTAGTGATGCACACGTTCTATTGTGGATTGGTGTACTTATGCACTATCACGAGGAGGGACACTTGATTCACAAGTGTGTAGGTTCTTTTGGTTGGTTGAGGAGGGCATAGTGTGAGATAGAATGGAATTTCAAACAATTAGATATTCTTCAAATATGCATTTAGTTAAAAGCTCAGATGCGAGTGCATGGACCATATGGACATGAGAGATGGCTTATTTTTTTTAGAATTGTATTCAGTGTGATTGGGATCAGTGTGAGTCAAGTGAGTGGCTAGATACATGGATTCCATAGTACCTAACCCCTTTATTTGTAGCACAATCCTCATTACAAGATGTAATGAAAAGTTCACTTGACTACAATCATCTTTCAGATCTTGTATAGCCAAGACATGTCTATGTAGTTGTAGTTGTAGTACCACAGGGGAATGAAGAGGGGTTAGACTATTTTTTGGAACGATGTGTACAAGGAAAGAAAAAACTAACACAACCGATGATAGATGATGATGGGTTCATGTATCCTATAGGTTCAGTTGTTGTTTCTCGAACTTGGTTGCATTACCATTTCATCATCGTTTAGGTTGTTTACAATAATATAGATTTATTATTCTTAGATGTTGATAAAAAAAAGTTATGATCACACAGGTTCAGTTGTTGTTTTCAAAACTTGGTTGTGAACATATATCATTGGAAAGAACGACATACCTACATTTGAAGACTAGGTATGTGCAGGATCATCATGGAAAAAATAGGCCCTTAAGTGGGAATGAAAATTTAGAAAAATCAGAGTTAGGCAACTTGATGTAAAAATTCAAGAATAATTCATCTATATTATTTCAAAAATATGTAAGAATAGAATCTGTAGAAAATTGAATGTAGTTTCTAAACTACTAGGTTTATTTAAAAAAAAATCTATTTGGTGAAAATTTGAAATTTCAATGCAGTAGTACTTAAATTTTAGGGAAAAAATAATAAGTGTATGTCTGACCACCCTAACCACAATAAAATGATAATATTTTTTTATAAGATTTTAGATATAAGTAGAGGAATTGTGTCCCGATGTGATGCATATTTTTTGTAATTTGTTTCCAAGTAAATAATTAATTATGAATTTTTTATTATAACTTTTAAAAAATATAAAAGTATGTCGACCACCTTAACTTGGTCAAAACTTCATGAAATTATTTTTTTTTCTAAATCCTATAGTATGAAAAGCATAGAATGTGACACATGTTTTGGATTCAAAAAATGTGATACCATTTGAAAGCTATATATGTTTTTCAATTAGCCTATCAATCAGGACTTTAGTAATTCAAATAGAAAATGAATAATAATTATTTATTAAATTCAAAGTAAAGCATAATTTATATTGGTGGAAAGCTAAGAATCTCCTTTAAAATCCTTTTCATTTCATCAATTTTGGGTAAAAAATATTGTCAACCACATACCCTACACATATCCATCATATCACCACTTTTTGGCCCATCATGATCTTACACATACCCGACTATGAGAAACAAAAAACCATTCTCATGTATTTGTACCTTGTTATAACAAGAAATGTTAAGTTATTGAGACATCATGCTAGAACAAAAAAAAAAAACACATGGACAATTAGTATTGTTGATCATGAAGCATTACTAGAAACTCTGAAGGTAAGAGATGACCCTGCAGGCACACTTGAGTAGCGGATCATTTGTTGTATAGGACAGGTATGATATTGTTCATCACATTTTAATATTGTTTATCTTCTAAGGTTCATTATTTAGGTTGTTTAGAATAATATATATTTGTTATTCTAAGCATCTTTTTTAGTTTGAATTACAAATTTATCATCATTCAGGTTGTTTAGAATAATATAGATTTGTTATTCTAAGCATCTTTTCTATTGTGATCATATAGATTTCTCATTTGAATTATATTGTGATGTTCCTGGAACAATTGATCATCGAGCTACTACAACAATAGCCAGCTTTGATCCTTTAATAGAGGTATCATGCCACAGATTAGAATAATATAGATTTGTTATGCTAAGCATCTTTTCTAGTTTGCATTACCAATTCATCATCATTCAGGTTGATTAGAATAACATAAATTTGTTAGTCTAAGCATCTTTTCTATTGTGAAAATATAGATTTCTCATTTGAAGTATATTGCGGTGTTCCTAGCATGATTGATCATGGAGCTATTACAACAATAGCCAACTCTGATCCATTGGCAGAGGTATGCAACAAATTACAATAATATAGATTTGTTATTATAAGCGTATTTTATAGTTTCCATTACCATTTCATCATCAAGTAGGTTGTTTAGAATAATATAGATTTGTTATTCTAATAATTTTTTCTATTGTAGTAGTTTAACTACTATCTTGATGGTTTGTATAGGTGCTTGTCACTCTAGAATGTCAACATGCTACTGCTGTGGAAGACTGTGCCAACCGCAAAGGCAACGTGTGCTCTATTTCCTTCCCCTACTCGGAAATGACTATGTATTAGGGTAATTTGTTGTATGCCTACCTAGAATTTTGTAAATCCTATATTTGATAGCAATTATTGAATGACAATATCATGCATATTGTGTACACTTTACATTTGTTCAAGTGTATACTTTACTAATTATGTGTATACTTTATCACTTATGAGTATTCCAATGTATACTTTACGACCTATATGTTTAATTTGTGTATAATTTATATTAATGTGTAGTTCATGACTTAAGTGTATTTGAGTAAATGAATCACTTTTGTAAATCCTATATTTGATAGTAATTGTTGAATGATAATATCATGTGTATTGTGTATACTTTACAACTTATGTGTATACTTTGTCACTTATGAGTATTCTAATGTATACTTTACAACCTACATGTTTTAATGTGTATACTTTGTATTCATATGTGTAGTTCATGACTTAGTTGTATTTGAGCAAACGAATCACTTTCTCACTTACTCATGAGGAACAAAACAAACCCTAAACCCCTTTGCACCTTTACATCGCATCCATCTGACCATTTTCCCATCAACTGAAAACTCGACACCACAAGGAAATTCCTTACAGATATCAAAAACCAAGAGAGGTTATCATAGAGGGTCCCAACATGATCCCATAGCCTCAGAGGAAAATTCTATAAGCATCACAGTTTCTAAGAAATAGCCCTTCAAATATTGATGTCTTTTAGCACTTTGGACTCTTAAGGGAAATCATCGGTCCAATGTAGCTCAGAGTGATTCAACATGTTTGGGTGCAAAAGAGGACCATCTCTAGCGTAAACTTACCAATCCATACATTTTGGAATAGTATGTTTGGTTGTAGGAGTTGCAAAATGAAAGTTGCACCACTTTGCAACTTTACACTGCTTGCATTTGACAACTTTTTCCTCAACTAAAAACTCATCACCATAGAAAAATTCCTCTCAGATAGAAAAAATAGAGAGAGGTTATTGTAGAGAGTCCCAAAACAATCCCATAGCCTCAGATAGAGAATCTATAAGAGTCATGGTTTCAGAGAAATAGCCCTTTAAATATTGCTACCTTTTAGAACTTTGGATTCTTAAGGGAAATTGTCGGTCCAATGTAGCTCAGAGTTATTCAGTGTATTTTGGTCCAAAAGACGACCATTCCTAGCATAAATGTATCCCTCCGAACTTGTTGGAACAATCCATTTCGTCGTATGAGTTGTAGAATGAAAATTGCACCACTTTGCAACTATACACTGCTTGCATTTGACAATTTTTTCTTCAACAAAAAAACTCATCACGATGGGAAAATTCCTTCGAGATAGAAAAAATTGAGATAGTTTATTATAGATCATCCCAACAATGATCCCATAGGCTTAGATGGAGAGTCTATAAGCATCACAGTTTCTGAGAAATAGCCCTTCAAAGATTGTTGCATTTTAGCACTTTGGACTCTTAAGGGAAATCACCGGCCAATGTACCTTGGAGTGATTTAGCATATTTTTGGTGTAAAATAGGACCTTTTCTAGGGTAAACGTACCTATATTGACATTTTGGAACAATCTATTTAGTCGTACAAGTTACAAAATGAAAGTTGCACCACTTTGCAACTTTACACTACTTGAATTTGACAACTTTTTTCTCAACTAAAAACTTGTCACCACAGGAAAATGCCTCCTAGATAGCAAAAAATGAGAGAGGTTATTGTAGAGGGTCCCAACACAATCTCATAGCCTCAGATAGAGAGTTTGTAAGCATCAAGATTTCTAAGAAATAGCCCTTCAAATATTGTTATCTTTTAGCACCTTGGACTCTAAAGGGAAATCATCAGTCCAATGTAGCTCAGAGTGATTCAACATATTTGGATGCAAAATAGGACCATCAATAGTGTAAAAGTACCCATCTAGACGTGTTGGAATAGTCTATTTGGCCATACGAACTACAGAACAAAATTTGCACCACTTTGCAACTTTACACTGCTTGCATCTGAAAACTTTTTCCTCAATTGGAAACTTGTCACCATGAGAAAATGCTCTGAGATAGAAAAAACCAAGAGAGGTTATTGTAGAGGGTCCCAACACAATCCCATTTCTTTAGAAAAAGATTATGTAAGCCCCATGGTATCTGATAAATAGCCCTTCAAATATTTTTTCCTTTTAGCACTTTGGCTCTTAGGGGAAGTTGTCGGTCCAATGTAGCTCAGAGTTATTCAACATATTTGGGCACAAAAAAGGATCATACCTAGCATAAATGTACTCATCCGAACATGTTTGAACTATTCATTTAGTCATACGAGTTCTAGAACGAAAGTTGCACCACTTTGTAACTTTACACTGCTTGCATCTAACAACTTTTTCCTCAACTAAAAACTCGTCACCACTAGAAAATGCCTCTGAGATAGTGAAAATAGAGAGAGGTTATTGAAGAAGGTCCCAACACAATCTTGTAGCCTCTAACAGAGAGTCTATAAGCATCACAGTTTTGAGGTAATAGCTTGTCAAAAATTGCTACCTTTTCGCACTTTGGACTCTTAAGGGAAATCGTTGGTCCAGTATAGCTCAAAGTGATTCAACGTATTTGGGTGAAAAAGAGGACCATCCCTAGCGTAAAAATACCCATCTGGATGTTTTGGAACAGTCTGTTTGGTTGTACGAGTTGCAAAATGAAAGTTGTACTTCACAACTTTACACTACTTGCATCTGACAACTTTTTCCTCAACTGAAAAACTCGTCACCATGGGAAAACACCTCCGAGATAGAAAAAATTGAGAGGTTATTGAAGAAGGTCCCAACATGATCATGTAGCCTCTGATAGAGAGTCTATAAGCATCACCATTTTGGGGTAATAGGCTATCAAAGATTGTTTCTTTTTTGCACTTTGGACTCTTAAGGGAAATCGTTGGTCCAATGTAGCTCAGAGTGATTCAGCATGTTTGGGTGCAAAAGAGGACCATTCCTAATGTAAAAATACCCATATAGTATGCCTAGTTTTCTTAATGATGCATTATGGTTAGCAACATTCATTGTTGTGCATTACGATAATACAAATTGCATGTCGAAGGTCAAATAACATGCATGTCATGGAGTTGTGTTTGGTTTGTTTCATGGTAGTATCACACTCATTTGGTCTGTTTAATGGTTGCATCATGGTTGAGTGATGTGTTAATTGTTAATCGTTATTATTGTATAGATTTCACATGAACAATCTAATGAGCATGTATCTTGTTTAATTGTAAGGACTTTGTTTGAAGGTTGCATCAAACCCCTATGGTTGAAAGATATTGATTATTACTCAAGATGATTTTATACCTTTTACATGTTATTAAGCTTGAGTGAACATTAAGTGACATTTATTTTTATCAAGATGATTATATTACTTTTGAATGAACACTGTAACATGAAATGCATTTCATTAAGCTGTTATCCACTTTTCATTAATTTTAACTTCTTTTGAAATAAAAAAAGTTACACACTTCATTACATGAGTTTAAAAAACAAAATAATGTCAAATGTAAATTCATTCAACAAAGATTGAAATCATGGGTATTCTCAAATTGAGTGTTTGATAAAAATGTATTGGTAGACATGTATGAAAAATGTGGTACAATAGAAAATAAAATAAATTGTTTGAAAAAACTCAAAGAAATAGATGGATTACCAATTGTAATCATAAGTTATATTAAAATGTAATTTTGTTAATCTATAACATACATTATCAATCATAACTTTAAACCATTCTAAGATGATTATACATTACATTTTGAAAATTCAAAGTAGAAAGACATGCACATGAGGAACAAATTAGATTGAATATCAATTCTTATATATCAAACTATAGAATAGTTGTGTTTGTGCATATACAAATTTGGCATATGCCTACTCAGAACAAGTTTTACAAAATGTGGCATATATGCAATCTTAAGATCTATCAAACCCTAAGTATATATCAATCTATATCATATCCTAATATTGTGTTGGACCATCAAAATCGAGCCTCCTCGAAGAAGTTAGTTGCTCTGAAGTTTCCTATATAGTAACATTTCAAACCACAAATTAGATTAATTATGTGAATGGTTGACAAGATAGATTAGTAAATAGAAACTTATATACCATCATTTATAAATTAAAAATTTAACATCAAAATTAGTATAAATGTACTATATTATATATCAATAATGCAATTCTTGTTTACCTCAAGTCTTGCTGTAATGCCCCTTCGTGTCGGTTGTTCTGAACTTCTGTTTGAGCTTTTGTGTGTGCTTCATTGATTATTGTGTTAATTGATTGTGTGAAAAATCTAATATGTTAGTAATCATGTTTAAATAATTAATTAAATCATAAGTGATTTGCAAAGTTATTTAAAATATGATTAGAAATTAAAATCAGAATCAATTAAGTTAAATCAAATGATTTAGAACAAATGATCAAATCAAACTAATTCGTTAAAAGTAAAAGTGATATTATTAGATAAATTGATTTAAATTATTGTGTTAAATTAAAGTTAATAATAATTATGAACAAATAATCTTGAAAAGATAATTATTTTGGATACTTATTTAGAATCTTGCAAATGGTTGATTTTAATTATTTTAATGTGGAAGTAATTAATTAATAATGTATTGTGAAGATAATGAATATATATTCAAATAAAAAGTTCATTTTTGTGGATTTAAATTTATTTAGTTTAATCAAAATGCATGTTAAAAGAAAATGAAATATAAATACATGAAAAGGCAACAAAAGGAATTAAGGATTAAATATTATTTTGATTTATTTCTTGAAATATGACCTCTGGTATTCTCGGGAAGAGGAAATTGAAAGGGTTTCCTGGGCATGGTTTTTAATAAGGGATTTTCTTTGTTTGAGGGGAGTTGTTGGAATTCGGGAGAAAAATTATTTTCAATACTATATTCTTGTTCTGTTTGCTGGAGAAATCATAAAAGAAGAAGGTTGGGTTTGAAGGAGAATATTGGGGAATCTGTTGCTGGGAACAATCGGCAGCGAGGAGTTGGTTCTATGAGAGGGATTAAGCTTCTACAAATCTTCTTCAAACACAGGACGTCAGGTTCCTTTCTTTTCAATTAATTATTTTCTGTAGTATCAAATAAAATAGAAACTATTTTCTCTGAGTATGAAATTTTCATAGGGTTGGAAATCAAACATTTGGGGAAGGAAATATATTGGGTTATGGTTTAATCAATGGAAATCTATCTGGGAATCAGGATTGTGATATGTTAAAATGAAATTTTCTTTGTGTAGGGTTTTGGACTGTTGTTATTTGAAAAGGGATTTTTTTTGTTTGAAATCTGGAAATGAACAGTATTTCTATTGTTTCGTGTAAAAAATAAATAAATAAATAAATAAACAAAATAAAATAAAATAAAATTTGAGAACAATTTAGTTTCAACAAAATTCTGAGTTGTAAATTCTGGGTTGTGATATTTTGGTTCATAGATATACTTTATAAAATATTTCTTTTTATTTCAATCATGCACAGTGAAATGTACAGTATATATATATCTTTCCCTATTTTTGAAATGCTCAAATTCCAGTGTGTGTGTATATATATATATATATATATACCCACATGTAATTAGACATGAAAATTTTGAATGAAAATTGAAATTATCGAATTGCTCTGTCGGAACTGTGCATCACATTTATTTTTGAGTTTTATTTATATATATATTGGGGGTTGTGTGGTGGTCCGGCCTTGGCCACCCAATACCACCACCGGTACCGTGTGACAGTCTGCCTCCCGTAGACTACCCACGGCCGGGTATTCCCCGTGCCCTTTTCGTTGGGATTAAAATTTCCCATGCGAAATTTAATGTGTTTAAACTTTATCTTAAAAAAACTCGAATTCTATAATTTTATTTACTGTGCGGATTTTATTTTTATAAATATATGTATATATATGTATATATTTGGATATATATATTTTATATATATTTATTAATTCATTTATTCAGAGTCCTCTGATTTAACTGTTGTTGTATTATTTAATTTAAAAAAATAGATAAATATATTCTGTTTCTTTTTCTGGTTAAAATAAAGCAGAATCTATTATATTGGAAATAATGGTAAAATAGAAAGATATTTGTTCTTTTGTTACTGATTTGTTAAATTACAACTATAAGAGGATAAGTTTAGGAGAAAAATCAACTTACGAATATATGACAGCATTGATTTATTTAATTCTCGTTTTGACTGAATATTTTGGAATAGAAAAGAATTCCTATTAATTTGTTAAATTGTGAAATTTGATAGGATAATATAGTAGAAGGGCAATTTGTGAATATATAATTATATCAGCATTGATTGTTTAATTTTTTATTTTTTAAATGTGTATAGGGTGAAAATAGAGTTTAGCATAGACTCGAATAAGTTATCTTTTTATGAAATTAAGTCTTGTAGACTTGTTGGATTCTTAGAACAGATCTTTTCTCTTTTTACATTCCCTCCTCAAAAAGAATTAAAATATATAAATATGTAGTGGTTTTAAAAGGTATTTATGTGTGTAAATTTATTTAGATAGATTTAAGATTTTAAGGTGGTAATTTCTAATATGTAGTTTGAGTATTTAGAGTATTGTTATTATTGTCATTTTAAAGTATAGACAATTGGTCTTAAATGGTTTTCACAATTAATTTAAATATTGGAAGTGAGTGTTAAGTTAGTATGATGAAAGGAAATGGAAATAATGTTTTGGACATAAGTAGTTATGAAATAATAATGAGTTAACTACCCAATTATTAAGTAGTTTTCAATTATGTTGATAAATGAAAAGGGAAATTTAAATGTATGGGCATGGTTAGAGATTGAGTAGGGTATTCTCGAATTGGATAGTTTATTGGTGAAATGGGATTTTAATCTTTTGAAAATTGACTTCCTTTATATTCATTTAATGGTTGATTTGTAAGTGCTCTTTATGAATAAGTCTTTTAGAATACTTGTGATGGTTATCATGAATTGTTTTAGTTAATTAAGTAATTCCGTTGGGGAAGTTGTAAAGTTATTTAGTTCTGGTCGTTAATTGATTGGTTAATAAATATTGTTCTCATTTGAATTTTTGGTTGTTGTTATGCAAGTGTTTTTGTGGGTTGTGAGTGGTTGAGTATTTAAGGTGTTCTTTAATTTGGTCCCTTGGAGGCCTGTTGCATGCTTTTACCTCTGTTATTGAAGGATTGTTTTTTTGGATGTTTCTGTATTGGTGTGAATGCCTTTGGAGATTAATTTTGATTCAAGGAATCCTTTGTCATGTAATTTGTGTTGCAATGTAACTGGGAACTCATGTTTTTGGTTCATGAGTTGTGGATAGTTGATCTTCTTGAATTTCTGATCTATTTTGTATCTAAGTTGATTATGTAGTCTGGATGGAGTTGTTGATCTTATTTGAATGTATTCATTCATTATATTTGAATTGAAAATAGTTCTTGTGGCCTTGCAATTATTGTTATCATTGCTATGTTGTTGATTTTATGAAGGTGATTTGCGTACCACTATAAGGGGGTTCTTGTGAGGAGAAAATTGAGGTCTCCCGTGGAATACCTAGTTGGTGGCTTTTGGTTTTATTAAGTGATTTCGTTGAATTAAAGGTTGATTTTGATATGCCCCTATTTGAGAGGCATTCATTGTTGATTTGTGGGATGGTCTCTATTTTAATCTTCCTCCTTTTATGGATTTTCATGTTACCTCATTTGGAGGAAAATTTATCCTCAGAAGTATTCTATTGGAGAAAACTCCTTGGCGTTTCACTTCACCCTCTCATTTGTGGTTTCATCTTTCGTTTCTAGATAGTTTTGAGATGATTGATAATTGATGTTCTCTCTCTTTATGTGGCAAGTGTTTTGGTTTTATGATTTAGAAAGGGTTGTATGGGAATTGTTGAGACTTTGATTATGTATTTATAGCGAGATGGGTAATGCCTCGCATGCTTCTCAGTTGTGATCTAATATTCTTGTTATGTTGTAAAACCCTTGGTTTCTTTGTTTTTATGTTGTTGGGCCTCTAGGGAGAGTGGCTCTGTAACAGCCCGAAGGGCACAGGATAACCCACGAGTGAGTTGGTAATCAAGTGAAACCTAATAATTAACTTAGGAGGGTTGGATAGTAATATCATTATAAGATTTTAAAAAATGGATGCCTCATCTTCATTAGTGCTTTCACAGACTAATGGAAGGCTGAGAAGGCCGTGGTTGGCAAGGTCGTGACCTCGTCCTCACGAGAGGCCTACGGCTCCGCATGAGTCACCCTATGGACCGGTGCCTCCAGCTGGGAGGAAGAGCACAGGACAGCCATAGATGGGACTGGCACCTCCAGTTGGGAGGAAGAGCACAAGACAGCCCATGTAGGACTATACGATGACACTCTCCCCTAGTTTCCCATGTGTTTTACTTTATTGTGTTCCTCTGGAAGTAGGTTATGGGAGTTGGTTTAGATTGTTGATATATGGATTTATATTGATTTGTGATTATTGCCTTAATATGTCTTTGGTGTACTTTATGGTCTTGTATGATCTCATTGATATTTGACTTATGACCTTGTACTCTTATGGTACTGTGATATGATGTTATTGTATTATTTAATTGCAATTTGGAATTGTATTATGTTTATTAATTCAGTTGTTTTGGAAGTGTTTCATGGTCATCCTTTGGTTACTTGTTACTGGTCATTGATTTGATTGATGTGATGAGATTTTTTAGGTTATTTTAATGACTCTTGGATGTTGTTGATTATGTCTTTGTAATTCTTGAGTTTCATGATACTTTTGTATGGCGTTGAGTCTTGTGGTTCCCTATTTGGGTGTTCTTGGTTGCGGTCTCTTTCTTGTTTAGCCTCCTAGCACAGGGGGGTGGGTCTTCGGACCCACATGGTCGGGTGGAACGTGCTACACACCCCATTGGGTCCCTAGTCAAGGATCGAGAAGTGCGGATTGGTGCTGTTGCAGCGACATCAGAGTTGTATCCATCTTGGAGCCAGTTATGATTCTTTGTATTCATCATGTGTATGGTTTCCATTTATGTTTAGAAACACTTTTGTATCATTGTACCTCTTGAACATTGTGCTATAATGTAATGTTAACTCAGTATGGATATTGGTTGTGGCAATTGTTATTCAATGTGTTAAGTTAATTATGCATATGTTGTATTTATGTATACAGATGGTTTCTTATCAATGATTATCATGTATGTGTTATATTTGTTAATGTTTATTTTGTTATGGATTATATCTTTGGATTTTATTCTTTATTGTTGTTGTGTGGATCTCAGTCTTGTAATGACTCCTCGTGTACCCCAAGGGATGTATGTGTTAATGAATCTACTTTGAAATTCATGTCATGTCTTAATGTGTTTTACATGCATGTTATGTTAATTTTTTTTCTTAAAAATTG
>VDFB02078004.1:0-20785 GCA_007258455.2 Sequoia sempervirens
AAATGAATGGCAAGGATAGAAGAAGAGAAGAAGGATACAAAGAAAGAAAGTGAAAGTTGTCTTGTTTTTAAGGAAAAACTCTAGAAAAGGAAGTCTTCCTAAATGATTTGATGGATTTAGGAATGCAGAAGAAGGTACCTAAGATATGGATGTAGATAAATCTTAAATGTATCTTATGGAATGTTAGGGGATTGGAATCCCCTAGTAGAAAATATTGTAGTAGAAGGTTTCTTAATCAAGAAAAGTTAAAAGATGGTGTAATGTTGCAAGAAATCAAAGCAGTCAACTATACCCTTAAGACCATCCTAGAATTTATTTGGAAAGATTCATTCTTCTATGCTACCAAACATGAAAAAGGGAAAAGAGTGGATGCTATTCTATTGTCTAACAAGTGGGCTAAATGGGTGAAGGACTATGGGACATCTCTAATAGGGAAAAGTGGATTTTCTTAGAAAAGGATAACCAAGTGTTTGGTATATGCTCCATTTACACACCAAATGAATACAGTCAGAGATTTTTGCTATGGGATTGGATAAGTAAACTATAGGAAATCCCTTGGATTATTGGAGAGAACTTCAATATAGTGGAAAGAGCGGAAGACAAAATTGAAGGGAATGGTATGGGTTGGAAAGGGAATGAAAAATAATTTTGGTACAAAATAAAAAATAAACTCAGTCATAGACCCTCTAGAGGGTGCTAAAAAAGAGAATAAAACCATATGGTACACTTGGTGTAACTCTCAAAATGGAGAAGGATGTACTACAAATTAGACAGGTTTTATGCAAATAAGGAAACCTTCACATTTGACCAAATTGAAGGGGATAATAGTAGGGTCAAGGTATCACCTTGGACCTTATCAGACCATCACACCATTATAGTTAACATTGGGGCAGGCAACAACACCCTGAGAAACATTAAAAGAGATAAAAAAAAATCCTCATAAACTCAAATCTCCTAAAACTGCAAGAATGTAATGACACAATCTTTACCCTAAAGGAAATAAACAAATGGTCAAAGCAATTCAAATCGGCTATAGAAAGATGGAATGCTAGTATTGAAAGTTTGCAAAAATTCTACCAAGCTATTGGGGAGAAAAGAGCTAAAAATCTAAGGAGGTTAGAAAATCTACTACAGGAAGACCTCCTAAAAACTAAAGGGGGATCTCTAAGATGACCCTCAAAATTATGAATTAAATAAAAGCCTTATTCACATTAAAATAAATCTAAGGAAGGTTCAAAACTACAAGGACCAAGGGATGAAAAAAAGAGCAAGATTAAATTGGGAAACCCAAGGGGATAGGGGTTCCAAATACTTTTTCAAAATGCTTAAGGAAAAGGAACAAGGAGTTTGTGGGGTCCCTATGGGATGAAGATAATATGATCAAAGACCCAGATCTAATTAAATATAAATTTTATCGAGCCTATAAGGCCCTGTTCTCTACTAAATGCAACAATGCTAAGTGTGAAGAGATAAGAAAGAAATGCAAAAATCTAATTCCCAAAAAATATCAAAAGAAAATGTAGAGAGGTAAGCAAGCAGCTAACACAACAAGAGATCAAAAATGCAATTCTCTCACTAAATAATGATAAATCACCAAGAGCAGATGGTTTCCCGGTGGAGTTTTATAAGAAAAACATAGAGTGGGTTAGTGAAGTCCTGCTAAATGTATATAAGGAAGGCATTTAGAGGGGTTCTTTGGGAAAATAGATTAACCAAGGCATAATTAAATTAATACCAAAAGAGGTGGACAAAACTCTAGTGAAGAACTAGAGACCGATTACACTCTTAAATGTTTCTTATTAAATCCTAGCTAAAGCCTTATCCAGAAGGCTAATGAATGTTCTCCTTGAAGCTATCAATAACACCCAAACAAGGTTTATAAAAAGGGAGATACATCCTAGAAAACTTGGTTACAAGCTAGGAGGCAATGGAATGGGTGAAATCTTCAAATCAAAATATGGGCATGCTACTCCTAGATTTTGAAAAGGCATGCGATAGAGATGGATGGCCATTCATATTGATGGTGTTGGAAGCATTTGGGTTTCTAAATATATTCTTCCAAATGGTTAAAACCTTAATCAAGGATGCATTAGCAAGAGTTGAGATTAATGGTGAACTTACAGATGATTTCTAGTTATAAAGGTCCATAAGGCAAGGTTTCCCCCTTGCAACCTCCTTATTGTTTTGGTCATAGATGCTTTGTATTACATACTAAGAGATAATATGCTTAGCCCAAGCATCCATGGGATACAACTCCCAAACAAAGAAGAACTAATCAATATCCAATTTGTTGATGATACAACACTATTTGTATAAATGGATAGACAAAACTTTGAAAATCTAATGAAGAAAATGGAAATTTATGCTAAGGCATCAAGGGAAAATATTTCTAAAGGGAAAACTATGCTCCTTAGCTGGGAAAGGTAGCAACCTAATTGGTTCAAAGATTAGGAATTCCAATGAGGGGGGTCGAACAATATTGTGAGATATCTGGGGATCCCCTTCATAGTTAATCCCAACTTGAAAGATATGTGGGATTGGATGAAAAGCAAGATTATAAAAAAATTGGAAGCCTGGAACAAGCAATATATGTCCTTTGCTGGCAGGACACAAGTGTACCGAAAAATTCTCTCCTCCTATAATATCTACTATGCCTCGATGTGGATGTTCAGTAGTTACTAAATAGATGAAATCCAAAAAAGGATAAGGAGATTTATGTGGTCAGATGGGAAAGGTAGAAATAAAAAGCATGCAATCAAATGGGAGTGGTGTTGCACTAAAAAATAGAAAGGGGGTTTAGGATTAGAAGATCTAAAAAAGCAAGGCATTTCCCTTGCTATAAAATGGATTTGCAAAAGTATAAAAGGAAATGAGCCATGAAAGGTTCTAATCAAGAATAATGTGTTGAATACGGTACCAAAAAAAGCCAAGGCTTGGAGGAACCTACCTCTTTGTGACCTCTTCTTTGGGAATTTTCCTATATCTCCAGCTAGATCCAATGTGTTCAAAATTTTGTGGAAATCCTGGGAGCTTAGAAAAGAGGTCATCCTTAATAACTTTCCTATTGATAAGGACCTAAATAAAATCACCCCCTTAAAGTCAATTTGGTGGAATACCTACCATAACAATAAACCTTTGGCCCTTCTCCATGGGTATTCAACCAAAGAGTGGAACAAGAAAGGTATTTCCTGCTTCAAAAAATTAATGATTAATGGAAAAATAAAAAGCTAGGATATACTCTAGCCAAGAATTTAATCTTCCTCAAACATAAAAAAGAACCTATGAAAGAATAAAACTAAAAAGAATGATCTTGAAAAGCAATTTAACCATAACATGGATCACAGCCAAGACTTCTAGTGGTTGGGAAATGAAAAATTATCTAACCTAAAGGCAAAAGATGTGTATTCCTTTCTTGCAGATCCACTTATCATCTATGATTAGGTAAATAAAGCTTGGAACTTAAATTTAATTCAAACCAATGGTGCAGATTTTTCTCTGAGTTATGGAAAAATATTCTTGAACCTTAAAAAGCTAGCTTCAAGTGAATGATGTTGTTACAAAAACTGCCAAACTCTGATCCTAGAGGCAATCTAATTATCTATGAAATTTGTAAGAAAATTGAATTTGAATCTCATATCTTATTTGATTTTTTTTTGCTAAGGAAGTTTGGAATTTTATTCTCTAAAGATTTATTTAAGGAAGGGGAAATATTGAAAAAAAGGATGGTTGAAATTCAATTGGGAAAAATTGATGGATTAGATCTAAAGAAATGAACCTTTATTGGATGATTCTAGCTACTAAAGTTCTTTAGTTTCTTTGGAAAGAAAGAAACATATAAAAGTACCAAGGCACTAGGAGGGCACTTACAAAGTCCAACAGAAGACTCACAATCCATAATATTTCCATGAAGGTTTCTATCACACTTGAAGTGGAAAATGACAAATTCTAAACGATGATGAAAGATGGGAAAGTTCAAATAGAAAAGGAATAATTAGTAAATGAGAACCAACGGCTATATTGCAAATCTGGGCAAAAAGATTGCATGAAGGAAATACCAACCAACAACAAAGACAATTCAAGAAAGAAACCAAAAGAGAAAGAAGATTAATTATCCTAAATATACTATGAAAATGTTCACAATTTTTCTATGTAAATAAGGAAAAAAGAATAGTATATATTGCTACCTTGCGAGGTATGCAAGATAATTAGATATTATACTCAAAATAATGTTATTTTTTTATAGCATTATATTGACATATCTTGAAAATGTATGATTTATCTTGATGATCAACATTTTTGTAAACTATCATGAATACAAAAAAATGTCGTGTGAGTATTATTTTTATAGGTTGATATCTTTATGTTGTGCATGTCTTTATATTGTATTTGTTCATTGTTTCTTAGATAACATGCCCTTTAATGAGGTTGTTAATGGCTTCACATATGATGGTTGGTATTTGATGGGAAGTGATGGGCTAGATGATGTAACTATTCTAATCAATTCTTCTCCAAGAACACTTTTGGGTTCAAATATTGATCCCCTTATGGGTTTCCTTCTTTTGGAGGTTTTTCCTCTATGCCAATTCATTCATGTTGTTGTGGGTTCATAACCATTATTTCCTTTTGACTATTTTAGATCATTTGAATAAGTTTATGTTCAAGAGATCAATTATAATCATGTCTTGATTGTTGGTGTATATTTATTTTCTTACATTTAGTTTATTGATTTATTGCATTAGTGCACACCTAGGATAAGCATACTTAAATAGGTATCTACTTGGGCAGGGTGAACTTACATCATCTAACTTGTACTTTAGGGTGCACCCAAGGCAAGCATGCTTGGTAGGTATCTACTTTAGTAGGGTGCACTTACATCATATGACTTATACTTTTCTTCTTTAATTAAGATGTATTTCACACATGTGAATGCATCTTCTTTATCCCATAAAGGTTGTATATTTTTAAGGCTCAATATTGCTTGTGACTCTTATAACATCTCTTCCTATTGGTGGGGCCCAATATTGCCAGCTAGTTGAACCATTCAATAAACCTTGTGACATTGGTTCTAACTAAGTCTTGATATTATTGGCTTCCATAGTGAACATTGTGGATTACTCTCTCTCTCTCCCTCTAAAATAGCATATTGTAATTGTGAATTGTTATTAGGATTTGAATCTTGTCTCATAATTTATTTTATGGTGGGAGACTACTTGCTATTATTGTATACACCTAAAAATGGTCTGGAGAATATTATTAATTAAATATAATTTATTTTGATTAATTAATCTTAAATTCATCTACTTAGTAAATAAATGTAAATATTTATTAAGTTCACTATTAATTCTTCTATTTTATCATTATTATTTTCTTCTATACTTTATCCATTAAATCTATCTTTAATTAAATAAACAACTTCAATAGTTTGTTTTATTTCATTATTACATCATTCCAATCTTAATTAAATAAAGATATCCTAAAATCTTTTATTTAAATATCATATCCTTTCTATTTAATTTAATAAACAAACTTCTATAGTTTATTAAATTATTTATTTCCCTTTTTGGTAATTTAAATAAACCAAAATATTTAAATAAAGGCATAAAACAAATCCCTCTATTCACTCACCAATAAAATTAGATTTTTTTAATCTATTTAATGCAACTGGCATTCACGGGAAAAGCCTCGAGGACAAACCTCGCTGTGCAATCCTCTCAATCTTCTTCCTTGATCTTTCCTTTCTATCATCTTGCCCTCGGTGTTTCATGGGAGATACTTGATCAGCACCATCCTTTCAATCTCTTACCATTCAAATCTCTAGATTGAATCTCAGCGTTTGTTGTGCTGCCTCTGTGCAAATGTACTATCGTAAATCTATAAATACAACTTCTTTTCACAGGAAATGGATCCCGAGAATTATCATCTTTTATGCAAATTTACTCTGTAGGAATTAGCACTCAAGCATCTTAAGCATAGCATTAGTATTTTTAGCAATAGCATCATAGCATCACAACATCAGTAGAATTCACATCATAGTAGCACCATAGTTTTTTGACTGTAGCTTTCATCCATCAGGCTTCATTTATAGTAGCATCATAGCTTTTTAGTTTCATTATCAATCATCTTATCATTGCATTTAGAATCAATTCCATTCTCTAGATAGGAATTTTAAATAGTTACGGTGCTTACAAATATGAGAGCCCTCTGTAACTTGATAAATATTTGGAGATAGGAGACAATGAGATGATTTCAAGCTTTCTATGCTTTAAATTAGTTTAATTCATGTTTAATCTTGATAATGTTTCATTAAGTAGGTGCATGAATTGTATTTCTAGTTTACTTTCCCACACTTACATTCTCATGCCTAATCGGGGCCTAACCCCATGTTTTTAACAAGTTTTTCTAGAAATCTTTCATACAAGAATCAAGTAACTCTTTAGCACAATCAAGACTTACAAGTGGGTTTCGAAAGCCAAACTATAGCACTCTCGCCATCTATTTTAGGGCTTCAGTGAAAACTATAGCTTTGGAGACTCGCCACCAAAGCTTAAAGATCGCTCGACCACAAAATTCAAAGTTGTTTTAGCAAGATTCGACGATTACAGCGCTCACTATAGCACTTCATCCATTCTGTAGTGCTTCTATCTTATTCTATATCTCTTCTATCTTCATAGTGCTTCTATGTAATTCTTATCTCAGATCCGACGCGACTGGCATAGCAAACTTACTTGGTTTAAAATGAATCAATCTAGATAGCCATTTTTTTCAATTGGATTGTAATGAACTAATCTAGGACAGCCTTTTCAATTGATTGCAATTTATCAATCCTAGGATAGTCACTCAAACTTTCAAATTGGGTTTAAAATTTAAGACATTTCTTTTGTGAAGCAACATCTTCACATTAGATAGAAAATTGTCGTTTGGGCTCTAAAAATTGAACAAGTTGATTTATGTGTTTGTGTGGTGATAGACATATGCTCTCCCCTTAACTGGGTGATCAAAATGCCAGACTCATCCTTTATTTCATGCATTTTTTGAGCTTTATTAAATCCTTTAGAAGGCCTGCCATAGTGGGAAAAATTACTCACCCTACGGGAACGACCTAAGTGGGTAACAACCAAAGCCAGGTTTTCCACCCCACTCTAAAATTTAAAGCGAATCTGGGGAAACCCACCTTTGCCATGCATATACATCCTCAAAACCTTGTTCTGTAAAGGTTTGAGGTCTCCCAGGGATTTTACCACTTGCTACTCAATCTAAAAACCCTTTCTAGAACCTAGTGTAGTATCCAAATTGAGTTAGTAACCACACATTATAATATTCGTGAGTGCAAGGAGGGAAGAATCTTCCCCAAGACACTCACCATATAATTTCCAAGGACCTGCTTACTTAGGGATCATGAAATCTAACTCTGAGTATAAAATAGAAAAGCACAAAACACTGCCTCTCTAGTGGGTGATACCTAAGCAGTGAGTCTTCCACACACCTTAAGTGGTGGGTTGTTAAGTATAACGATGACCTTTTGACTATTAAGAGTGAGTATGTCTGAAGTGCTTTATTGTTATCAAACCAATGAAAATAGGACCATGCATGGTTCTTTTGAACATACACTATCTGTTTAGATTATAACTCTTAAAAACAATTGTCTACATTTGATTGTTGTGTATTCCAAAATCATTAAAATTTAGATAAAAGATCATCCTAAAAAATACAAACAACTTGGATGAAATAAAATTGAGAATATATGATTAGAGATTGGAAAACCACTAAGTTTGTCATAAAATCTCTTGCCAAGAGAATTAGAAAACCCAAGACACTACTTAGTTACAAACATCTTTTGCAACAAAGACATTTCTTGTATCAGAATAGGAAGATTTGGCTTCATCATAGAAAATTCCTCCATAGGTTTCATGATTTCACTAGAAGTTACACTGATGATTATGTTGTAGAACCCTTGACTTCACAAGCCTATATTCAGAGAAGAGCTCTTTCACAAGAACTTAACCATAGTCAACATATTTGTGAATCTTCCATTCCACAACCTGCCATAGAATACTCCACTAGACCTGATCAAATCTTATAGTAGACAAATCTTAGGAACATTAGGTTTTTCCTCCAAAATCAAGAAATTACCACCACACCTCATGACCATTTGGCAACCTACAACTCCTATTCAATAGTCGGGCCTTACAACACCTATTATACAACCTAGCCTTACTCACATCGAAAGTGCTCAAATCGACATTATCAGTAGTTTAAGAACATTCATTTTTGAAGAAAACACAACACCCCATCAATTTCTCACAACATCCATCACTTTGAATGAAGAAGAAGAAAAAGAAAACATAGCAATAGGAAGACCCATGTTACTACCTCCTGCTTGGCAATAGGTAGTGAATGAAATTACGATAAAGTGTTGAAAACATCATACAACATACCTTATGACCATTTGGCAACCTACAACTCCCATTTAACAACCAGGGCTAACCACACCAATATTTTAGCCTGGTAACATACACATCGAAGGCACCCAAACTGACATTAGCAACAGTTTGAGAACATTTATTTTTGAGAAAAATGAGACACCCCATCAATTTCTCACAACATCCATAGTTTTAGACAAAGAAGAAAAGAAAGAAAACATAGCAGCTAAGAGACCCATATTACCACCCTTGCTTGGCATTAAACAAAAACTATAGCGCTTCCACCATTTGTTTTAGTGCTTCCGAGCAATATTACAGTGCTTTTGTCAACAACAAACCAATTTTTTTCGGTGATTAATAAATTGTTCTAGCGCTTCTGCGCTATCCTTTAGCACTTACACGATTAAAAACAATGCTTCTGATTAATTTTATAGCGCTATGTCATTATCAAAACATTGCTAGTGTCAATTACCAGTCGGTCTTTTAGCGCTTCTAATTTATTTGACAATGCTTTTACCAAAAATTGTAGTGCTTCCACCATTTGTTTTAGCGCTTATGTCCTCTATATTAGCGCTTCCACAAAACACAAAAACAAAGAACATTCTAAAACAATTGTTAGATAAATTGACATCAGAAACACAAAATTTTACCAGTCAGGAACATTTCACAGATCATACAGTATTGCCAAAAACCTGAAACAAAGTAGGTTCTTGCAAGTCAAATTGTTTTTTTCTAAACCCAGATCTTGCAAAATACAAAGTGTCAAAACAAATTTAGATTTTTGAGTCAAGTTTCCTCATCAGGATTCTAACATCCTACCATCACAAAACAAGAACTCAGTAATCAGGTCTTTAACTTAGCCTCATCAATAGAATACATCATTTTATTTGGCTTCGAACGTTAAAATCAAATTGACATTAATCCCAAACACAAAAAATTCCAAGTTTAGTGGAAACAACCAAAACTTTTATGCCAATCTTGACAAGGTTGCAAAAACAAAAACTCACAAAAAAGGAAATTGAAAATCCAAACATGACTGAAGACAACCATTTTTCTGATTTCAACAAGATACCAATGAAATAACACAAGAAGATATACAACATGCCCAATAGAATCCAAGTTTTCATAAATTTATGGAAAAGTTCTTAGAACAAGACATGGAGAAGTATCTCTTGATGTTAGCAGAGTTAGGTGCAAAACTACCAAAGGATTTTGACATGAATTGATTGAAAGAAACACCAAGAACAAATGAAATAGAACCACCCAACACATAGGATGCAGATCAAGTGGTTGTTTTAACAACACAAATGCAGACTTTGCAGGAACAGATTCAAAATATGCAAACGAGAACCACAAAGAAATACTTATTAAAGGACATTTTTCCTTACCCTTTTCATCCATGTGTGGATATGATACCCTTCTCGAGGCATTGTGAGTTTCCTAAATACGACAAATACAATGGAAAATTAGACCTGATTGACCATGTACGAGAATTTAGAACAATGAGCCTCGAGTTCACACAAGAAGATACATACCTCATTAGGTTATTTCCTAGGAGTTTGGGAGCCCATTGTATGGAATGGTTCTCAAAATTACAATCAGGGGTTCGATCCTTCAAAGAACTAGTCAACAAATTCATTTCTCAATTCTCCTTCAACATAACACATGATGTAACCATAAAGGATCTGTATAACCTGAAACAAAAAATGGGGGGGACTTTCTTGTCATTTTTACAACGTTGGAGAAAATTGTTCACAAGATATCCTCGATCTATACTTGAAGAGGAGAAGATTGAACTATTTATCGACAATTTGAATGATGACATGAGTTATAGACTCAAACTACAATGTCCCCCAACCTTCAAAAAATTAATTGAGAATGGGATAAAAAATCGAAGAAGCCCTAGTCAAACGTGGAGTGATTAAGCACTACAGTGAAACATTCAACAACACAAATCACTATGGAAACAACAACAAGCCAAAATTTTGGCTGAAAAATAAAAATACTAGAAGCAATGAAGTTACACCTGACAATACAAAACCAATATTTAATTTAACAACATCAACTGTCAAAACAAATCAAAATGAAAACTTGAATAACAATCAAAACACTACTCAAAACAATAACACCAACAATGGAGAATTTTAGCCGTCATATCAAAGAAAATCCAACCAACGAAGATTCACCCCATTAGGACAAACATTGGAATCTGCAATGAGAGAGCTCATTGCAAATAGACTTATAACATTACCAGAAGCACAAAATTGGGAGCCAAAGGTGAAACCATCCTGGTGGAACGACACAGATTATTGCAAATTTCATAAGAATAAGGGACATAAAACAAATGATTGTATGCAATTAAAACATTTGATACATGAATTTTAATAGAAGTAAAGAAGGTGTTTGTCGAAGGGCATCAGACAAACAATTATCACACATCATTTACCAATCCATTACCCAACTACGAAAAAGGAGAGTCCTCTTCAAGTGGTAATGGAAAAAACATAAACTATGTCTATGACACCACCATTCTTTGCCTTTCAGAGGTTGAGAAACATGAAAATGATAATCAAACAAATGACACAAACATCAATGACATTGAATCCCTGAACATAATACCAAGCACAAACACATTTGATAATCAAATCAATGTCCTAAAGATTAGGGAAACACAAGACCATCAACAAGTCAATATCACAACAAGGGGGCAGTCCAAAGTAATACTGAAAGGAATTTCCTCCAAAAACACTACTCCCCCAACACATCAATACAACATCGTAGACCAATTACAAAAAGTACCTACGCAAATATCCATTCTAGAACTCCTCAAAATTTCACCATCACATAAAGAAGTTCTAGAATAAGCTCTAGTAGCTACAACGGTCCCCAATAATTTGGATGTTTGTCAATTCCAAGCCATGGTGGGACATCTTACCACACCACATTGTCTATCATTCTCTGAACAAGATGATGTGTCCTTAAATCACCCACATAATGTAGCCTTGCATATAGAAGTTTTAATCCAAAAACACTGCATCAAGTGTGTCTTAATAAATGGAGGAGCTGGGTTGAATATTTGTACTTTGAAACTAATTCATGCATTAGGCTATTTTGACAACGCCATTGACGCTAGAAGGAGAATAACAATAAAGGCATATGATGAAGAGGAAAGGTCTTCCAAAGGGCTTATCGTACTTCCTATTCAAGTAGGACCAATAGTCAAAAACATTGTTTGTCAGGTGTTGGACAAGGATCTAACATATAACATATTATTGGGTCATCCATGGATCCATGAAATGCAAGCGGTACCTTCAACATACCATCAATGTCTAAAATTTCCAGTAAACGGACAAGAGGTCACCATATTAGCTAACAACAATAATCCACAGACTTGCAACATGTTAAAAGCAAATCAAGACACTCTGGTACCTCATAACAGAGAAGTCAACACATCTACTTCATCCAGTGATGAAATACAACCCAATTTCATATCTAAATGGGTTGAGAAGAAAGATCAAGTAAAGGAAACAACTATTGCAGACACAACTATATCAAACACTGAAGGTCCTATGAAAGAGTTATCACAACAATTTTCAGACAAGGTTCAGTTAAAAGACAAAGGCTTAGGAGAATATTCCCTTGAGCAATCTTTGTGTCTATCACAATTTCTACCGTCACCAAAATCATATGGACAACCCATAGCAAACAAACCAAGTTCATCACAACCAATCACAACTCTTAATGAAAGGTTTATAAAAGTAGGTACCCTTGAAGATGAGTTAGAGGACAAAGCCATTCTTAATTGGCTATACAAGGATGAAGAAGCCTCGACCTCAACAAATATCAACATCAAAACATATCAGTATGGAAAAGGGAAAGCTATTTTAGAAAAAATGGGCTATAATGGCCAAGGATCAATTGGCAAGAGAAAATATGGTATTATTGAACCTATTCAAACTCTAACATTGCAGCCTATAGACAAAATAGGATTAGGCTATATAGGGGAATCAAAGGAAGAAGTAGCTCAGAAAATGGTAGAAAGGATTTTACAAATGAGAGATGGTTTCGACACAGATTCCAATGAATATGAATGGGATCATCTATCTGCTACATCATATACTGAAAAAAAAATTGATGTTATCCAAGCATATACACCCTTATGAGAGGAGGGACAAAGTTCAGGAAATAGACCATTTGTAATGGGATCAACAAATATTGATGACTCAAGCAAGGACAATCAGACATCAAGTGAGTCAGAACACTTAGAGGTGAGTGCTATCATAGACCTCAACCTTCCCACTGACAACTTTGACCACCTAGCCATCAAAACACTTACAACAGTCAACCTTATTCAACCCGATGACTTATTACCCTTAAGACATCCTAAAATAATTGACTAGGAACCCACTGAACCTATTCATTTACCAGTCTTTTCAAACGATGATGCTATCATAAACTATCTTTGCAGTGACGAACTTGATACAAGTTCTACCCATAACACTCATAACAACGCTTCATAACAGGAGGGTGCCAAATCTTCCAGTTGCAAAAGTGATAACAGGAAAAATAAATCTAATAGTGAAAACCTTTCAGAGGCAGTATTAGATTTTGAAAAAGAAAAAATAAAGAGTGTATCCACCAGTGAAAACCTTTATGAGGCATTGAAGGATGGAATATTTGACACCCTCCCAGAGCATTACCATGATAGGTCATCGGTATTGGTAGAACTGACACAGTCTATTAATCTGGGAACACCTGAAAAGACAAAAATTCTGCATCTGGCAGCATCTATGACAGAACAAGGGAAGCCTGCATTCACAAAATTCTTTGAAGAGTGACACATCAATTTTGCATGGTCTTATTCTAACATGCTAGGATTATATCCAGATCTCCTCATGCATCACCTATCGCTACCAAAAGGAATCAAACTAGTAAAACAAAAATTGAGAAAAATGCATCCCCACATTGCCCTGATGGTTAAAGCAGAACTAAAGAAGTTATTGGATGCAAGATTTATCAGGTCCATAGATTATGCATAATGGATCTCAAACATTGTGCCAATATCCAAACTTGATAATAGCATCAGAATATGCACAGATTTCAGGGATTTAAACAAGGCATGCCCAAAGGATGATTTTCCTTTACCCAACATTGATATAATTGTTGATCTGACAACAAGACATGCCATGTTATCTTTAATGGATGGCTTCTCAGGATATAACCAAATAAAGATAGCACCTGAAGATCAAGAAAATACAACATTCACTTGTCCTTGGGGTACATTCTGTTGGAATTTCATGCCTTTCAGATTGAAAAATGCAGATGTAACATATCAAAGGGATGTGACCACTATCTTCCATGACATGATGCATACTTTCATGGAAGATTATGTGGATGACATCCTAGCAAAATCATACACAAGGGAAGGACATCTGGAGATTCTAGATAAGATCTTTACTAGGCTAGAAAAATTTAATGTCAGGTTGAACCCAAAGAAATGTGTGTTCGAGGTAACATCAACAAAACTCCTTGGTTACATAGTATCAAAAAAAGGTATTGAAGTGGACCCAACTAAGGTTAAAGAAATAATGGAGATTCTACCACCTAAAAACATCATTCAATTATGATCCCTACAAGGCAGGTTGCAATCCATTAGGAAATTTATCTCCCAGCTGGCAGACAGGAGTCACCCATTTAATCATCTACTTCATAAAAATGTTTTATTCAAGTGGGATCATGATTGTGAAGCAAATTTTAACTAGATAAAGCAATACTTGATGTCACCTCCAATACTTATGCCACATGCGACAGAGAGACCATTGATACTGTATATCACAACAATTGACATATCCTTAGGAGCTTTATTAGCACAAGAGGATTCTAAAGGAAAAGAACAAGCTATTTACTACATCAACAGGACACTCAACGGATATGAAATAAACTACACATTGATAGAGAAGGCTTGTTTAGCAGTGGTCTTTGCAACCCAACAATTATGACACTACATGTTGACTCATATAGTTAAGCTCATAGTGAAAATAGACCCATTGAAATATCTACTGAATAAAGCTGCTCTAATAGGAAGATTGGAAAAATGGGTCATGATTTTGAGTGAGTTTGACATCCAATATGTCGACAGGAGGGCCATGAAAGGACAGGTAAAATTAGATTAGCTGGCTAAAGCTCCATTACAGGATCATCATCCAATGAATATTGAATTTCCAGATGCAGACATCATGAATGTTACAACACAACAATGGAGGCTCTATTTTGATGGATCATACACACAAAGAGGGTCTAGTGTGGGAATTTTATTTGTCACAGCTCAAGGGCACACCATTCCAAGATCCTATAGGCTAATTTTTCCATATACTAACAATATAGCTGAGTACGAAGCATTAATAATTGGTATCAAGGTAGGTATTGAATGAAAAATCACAGAAATGTAAGTGTATGGGGACTCACAGCTTGTCATCTACCAAGTAAATGATGATTATTAGACAAAAGATGAAAAAATCATGCCATATAAGAAAATGATAGATGATCTTAAAAAGTATTTCATCGACATCAAGTTCGAGCAAATACCAAGGACAAAAAACAAAGTTGCAAATGCCATGGCGATAATTGCTTCCCTCTTGCAATTACCAAAAAAGAAAGATTGTTATGAGTTTATGGTAGAACAAGTATCTAACCCTGCATACGACAATCTTGACTCACAAACCATATGCCAAATAACCGACACTCAAACCTCACAATATGGAGAAATCTATACTTACCTTAAGGATAATATCCTTCCCCCTGCTCTATCTAGAAACCAAAAGTGCAACTTTATCCATCAATCTACAAGACATACATTAATTATTGATATCCTATACCGTCGAGGTCTAGATGGTACACTCCTTCGATGCCTAGAACATCATGAATCTAAAACATCCTTATGAGAGGTCCATGAAGGTATTTGTGGAACCCATTCAAGTGGGATGACCCTAGCTAAGAAACTCCTCTGTTTAGGATATTACTGGCCAAATATGGAAGGAAGTCTTATCAATTTGTTAAAAAATGTTAGAAATTCTAGATTCATGGTAATCTAATCCATGCGCTAGCACAAGAGTTACAACCTTTCACATCAACATGGCCCTTTTGTTAGTGGGGATTAGACCTGGTAGGAAAATAAATCCTTCTTCATCCAATGGACACAAGTTCATCATCACAACAACAGAGTATTTTACAAAATGGATAGAAGCAGTTCCTTTAACAACTGTCACTGGAAAGCAGATCTCATCTTTTATACTCAACTATCTCATATGTCAGTACGAGGTACCCCAATCCATTGTCATAGACAATGGTAGGCCTTTTAAAAACCAAGAAGTCTAGGAATTATGTGAACAATTTCATATCCAACATCGTTTCTCAATGTCGTACTATCCAGAGGGAAATGGCCAAGTAGAGGCCTCCAACAAGATAATTTTAAAAATACTAAAGAAAATGGTAAATGATGTTGGATGTGATTGGCATGTTCAGCTAAATCCCGCACTATGGTCCTACAAAACCAGCATCAAAACACCAACAAGCGCAACACCATATGCTTTGGTATATGGATCAGAGGCCATCTTACCCATTGAGGTAGAAATACCATCACTCTGAGTCTCACTAAAAGGTATTATAACAGATGAGGACTATAGAGTTTCTAGGCTACAAGAACTAGAACTACTAGATGAACGTCGTCAGCAAGCTATCAATCATTTGACAACCTATCAGCAAAGAATGTCAAGGAGCTACAATAACAAGGTAAATCCTATAGTCTTTCAAGTTGGAGACTTGGTCTTAAAGGAAAACCCTAGGAATCAGTAGGATAGAGAAAAGAAAGGGAAGTTTGAGCCTAATTGGTTAGGTCCCTTTGTAATCATATCAGTGTATGGTTCAGGAGCATATCAATTATCTACACCAAAAGGGGATCTATTTGATGAACCTATCAATAGTATCCATCTTAGAAAGTTCTATACCTAAATCAACTAGTGCATGAATTAGCTTCTGAAAATGGTTACCTTGACGAGAACCTAGCAAACAGGCGTCTTGGTAATAGAAAAATACCATATATATATATGTATGTATATATATATCAAAAGGAATGAAAAGTGTAATAAAAAACATATAGTGAAAACCTAGAATAGGCGCTATTTGAGATTTGAATCGGCTTTTCCATCTATTTTGACACATCTCATGATCTTCATTTTCAACACCATTCTGCATCCATTATCATATCATATCATGTGGTCATGTCTCACCATAGCTTGGGGGCAACATCTAAATCTCATTGGGGGCAATAAAACATCAAACTTAACCAAATGGACGAACAATGGGAGGACAAAAGAAGCAAAAACATTGATCAAAACACAACGCAACATGAAATACCATTACCATTGGAAACACATCAAACATCCAAATCACATCAAAAAATCCAAAACATGTCAAAAGATCAATATCAGGAAAATCCAAAAACACGAGTCTATGTCAGTCAAACTACGTGGTCTCTGCGTGTATAACGTAGGCAAAGCTAATCATCGATCAACCCCCAAGGCCACTAGGATAGGTCTTTAGGTTAGGTCTTTGGTCAAAACTCTCGAAAACACAAAAACATCATAAAATCAAGATGGATGATCTAATCTGAATAATGATTGAAATACTTTAAGCAAATGTGGGATATGTTATACTTTGATCATTGTTATCATATCTTTTGAGCAACTTGATGATGTATTGAACTAGAGAAGCAAGGAAGGAGAATTATATTTTTCTTTATCTGTTGTTTGTGAATTAATCATAATTATTGTATGAGTTGTCACGAGAAGTGCTCTACAAAGTATCATGGATGACATTCTAATTCACATAGGAAAGTGGTTAATTCTTGTCTGTTTTACGCAAGAAATGCTCAGGTCATCTCGGTTTAATTATACCTTGATGCTTGTGTTAACTTGTAATATCAAAAATCATGGAAGTAGTACTCAGGTCATCATTGGTTTACATTATACCATCGATGCTTGTACTCACTTTCAACATTTTAAAAGCTCAATGATGATACAAAGCACAAAAGTACTATTAAAATTCCAATTTTATTTTGCATGTATATTTGCATGATTAAATTAGATTGCATTCATAATAGTTTTTGCATCTGTAGAGTGTTTGTTACTAAAGCTCATGAAGGATTCAAATTAACAACTATCTTTTCTCATAAATAGATTAAGTATACTTGACATTACCAAAAATATCATCATATCATATAATTGTATCATCATATTCATTTGCATACATTAGAATGTAGTTAATCATCATTTCATCATTCACACATTTGAATCATATAACTTTGCATTTATCATATCACATTTTCCATATCACATAAACTTGCATACAAAAAATCTCAAAAAAACTCTATCATTGCATTTTCAAAAACATCCATCAAACATTCATATATCATATGTCATATTCATCTACATAATAATCTCTATCATATTATATATCATTAATCCATCCATTTATTACATCATATATCAAGTACCATTAATCCATCCATTTTATCATATATCATCTATCAAAAATCCATCCATTTATTATATCATATAACATATAACATACAACATTTTCATCAATTTATTACATCATATATTTACATTTACATCAAAATAAAAGAACACGCATCCCATTTACATCACATATCATATATCATTTCAACACACCATATACATAACCATATGTGTAAGAACATCATACTATACATCATACATCCATATATCATCCAAACATCATCCATTACATCATCATAATAGAAACATCATACATCATAAAATATCATCGTGATATAAACTGCATCCATAACATCATAAAAAAGGGGGATCAACACATAGCACATAGAACAAGAAGGAAAATGCATCCATTAGAAAATCATATAGAACACATGGATTGACGAGTCCATTGCGTATCATATAATCAAAATAATAATGTCAAGTATACAATGATATCTAAACATGAAGAGAGATATATAATCAAAAAATGGTTGTAATCAGAATGTATAACATCATCTCAAATACAAAAGTGGAATCACATCTGCAACTAAGTACTATTGGCTCCAGATGGTGCAGGCATAGCAGGACTGGTCCCACCACCACCACTGGATGTACTAGGATCTCTGGGATCTCTCCATAAAGGTTGTGTAACACCTGCACTGACAGTCTTGGATCATGACCTGACAGAACGAGACCGCGCATAGCTAACTCTCTGCTAAGAGGGAACTACATCATAATATCTCCCTCTATAATACTCAATCTCCTCACCAATACGAGCAACCTCTCACATATAATCATCCAAGGAGGTACCATCTGCCAGTCTCTGTAATCTCTCGACTGTGGCCTAAGCACCCTTTGTTGTAAACTTGGCCGCATCCCTCTTAGCTATCAAAGAAGTAATCTAAGTCTGGGCTACCCCTACAGTCTGCCTAGCCGCATCCCTCTCAGCTGTCAATGCTGCAATCTATGACTGAGCAGTGGCTAGCTGAGCTTGCACTGATGCCAAAGCCTTTGCATGCAACTGGACTTGTGCCTGGATCCGAGCCTGGGTCTACTCTAGTAAACCCTATGCTTGAACGAGCTGCTCCTGAACAGTCTCTAACTAAACTTGAAGGTCTACTATCTGCAGCTTCTCTAAAACATCCCCCACGGCTTGCCTCTTACGAGGCACTATATCATTCGACAAATCAAAAATAGGACCTGACCCACCTGCAACATCTCCACTATCAAATCTGTAATCATCCTCGCTGCTCTCATCTCCACTATCTCTCTCATCTCCACTATCTCTCCTCCTCACGAACATCCTTCTCCTCACCAATCCCCACCTCAGCATCACCAACCTCCACCTCGAAATCGCCGACCTCAGCCTCAACCTCCTCTCTCCTCCACCTGTAACCATGGGCAACGACAACATCCTCCTTTGCGGGTAATGGAGCAGGCTCATCAGGAATGTTAAGACAGGGAAACAGATGCAAAGTGAAAAACTCAGCATAGTCTGCTATAACTGGAGGCTCGACAATGTCTGGCCGAATGTCCCACTCAAATGGCTGTAAAGCTTGATACTCCTGAATGACAGCATCATATGACAAACTAGGTCCCCAATTTGCAGTATCTGACTGTTGTCGGCATAATGGGCAACACCCTGGGGAATACCCCGAACCATTCCACACTGTCTATACACTCGTCTAATAAAAAATCTCTCCAATACATGATGAGTACGACCAATCAATAGCATGGATTGACATAGAAATGGTAACTGCACATCATCATCGTCCCAATGATCACAATCTAGATATGGGCGCCAAGTCACAGACTCTATGTCATCAATCAATCTTCTCTAATAATCTAACTTACCTAGTCTGGACCGAGGAAGGCGACTGGCATATCTAAACACATAAGGTCTCATAGGTGGCCTTTGTCTAACTGGAATTGGACGCGTGACAACTATATGCTCCCACACCCATACCTGAAGCAATGTGACACCATGAGAAATAATCGCTATGTTAGGCTGCGCCAACTGAGGTATCAAGTCAAATGTCCATGGGAATCACTCTCAAACTTGAAGGTTCTCCAATGGCTCCTATCATCAGGAAAATTTCAAAATAAGAACTTTTTGTCGAATCATTAGACATCTATTATCTTATCAAAACAAATCAACTATTGGTGAGACTTTTGAACAAATCTCATGGGCGAACATCATTGAACCTCACCTATCATGAGGTCAAATTATCAAACATCATTGAACCGCACCTATCATGAGGTCAAATCATCAAGTATCATTGAACCTCACCTATCATGAGGTCAATAATCAAGGCATCAAATCAACCTTGCCTATCACGAGGTTCATCAATCAAACTATAATTATTCCTCACCTATCATGAGGATAATTATCATCAATCAAACATCAGACCTCACCTAACATGAGGTCAAACATCACAATTTGATCAAGATAATCAATCAAATCAAACCAATGGCTGACATGATTGAAAATTGACAAAATCAAGGACAAATTTTGACAAAACTTCATCAAACTGACATGGATGCACTAAAACAAGCATTAAAAGTGCTAAATCACGACATGTGCCATTTCATCAGTCAAAAGAACTATTACAAATGGTCAAAGCACCAAAACTACAAAAGTGCTATTTTGCTTGGTCAACACGCTAAACCTTTGGGTAAATGCTAAAAATATCAAAACGCTAAAACAGGAGGCTTAAGTGCTAAACAAACTGACCTAAGCACTAAAATTCTAAAAGCGCTAATCTATCCTACCAAAGCGCTAACACAATGATCCAGCTAGGGTGATCCCAC